>JAJPUD010000247.1:195188-235385 GCA_023553655.1 Myrmecobius fasciatus
AAAAAAAAAAAAGAGTACCATGAGCAACACAGAGGTGGGAGAATTATTCTCAGCTATATCAGTACAGTGTGCTTACTGAGTACTCTTATTGAAGAACCTCCCCAAGGTACCTTTAATAAAATCTTCTTTGGTTAACTTTTATATCTCATTTTATACCTATATCACCAGGACTCTAGACTGTTCAGAACTGAACTACTCCTGTCCCTTGACATTTACACATCACCTTACAAAACACTGTATTAGTGATGTATTTATTACCTCACATATTTCAGAAGAAGAATATAGGGTACAGAAAGAATAAACAATTTGCCCAGGTGAAATGACTGCCTTAGTTGCAGTGCTAGGAATTGAATCCAAGCTTCCTGATTCATGTGTAACCTCTAAAATTTTTTCTTAATTAAATTGAGAAGTTGATTTTACCTTCTAGGAAAATATAATACGATTTCATGTTTTGAGTATTTTTCTTTTCTTTTTCTTTCTTTTTTTTTTTTTTTTTTTTTTTTTTTTGCTGAGGCAATTGGGGTTAAGTGACTTGGCCAGGGTCACACAGCTAGGGAGTTTTATGTATTTTTCAATAGATGCCTATGAATGTGCTTAAGCATTTCTTCTTTTGTAGTATAGTAAATATGTAGCTGTCCTATACCTGATATTTATTTTGTACGTTGAGAATCTTTTCCCCTTTTGGCATGTAATTGCTTTCCTTATTGTGAAATGAAATAGTTTCTTTTTTAAATGAATTCACTGAATTCCATAAATTTAATTGGATTTTTGATATCTTTTAATCCAAGCTCCAACTGAACCAATTGAGGTTCATAGAGGTCACTTGATCAGAGCCAGCCAACAAACAGGTAGTAAAAACAGGACTTCAACTCATGTCTCTAATGATTTTACATTTCACAAAGAGTGGCCATGCTGTATTGTCTATAGTCCACTGACATGCTTCTCTGTTCTATTTCCATCCCACTCTACACAGCATTGTAATTACCATAAAGATTCTGTGACCTATTTGCTCAGGAAAATGGGGGTAGCTCCTGTCCTTGGGTTGAGTTTTTCCCGTAAGTGTGTGGTTAAAAACTATATTCTTCTTCCATATCAAAAACCCCTGCAGTTTCTTTCTAATTTTAGTTTCCTTCTGTGAGTAGTATCCTATAATCACAGTTTTGGCAAATAAAAATATTATAGGGTTTTTCAGCATCCCAAATGCTACTGTTGAACTTGGACATTTAACACTTGAGGTTTCAGAAAAGTTCTGATGTCAAGCAAACCATTAGGAACCATTGGCTGGAAAGTGGAGAGCTTCTCTTGGACATTGGCAAACTTTTGCTTAGGTACCTAAAAAAGGAAGTGGCCCCCTTCTCTCTCTTTTTTGATACACTGTTCTTCTTTTTTCTAATTAGGCTGCCTGATACACATATATACATATATTCACATACATATAAATACGTATTTACACATGCACACACAGAGATGTAGAGATAAAACACATAAATGCATGCACATACATGTGCATGTCTATATGTCTATAACCTCACATGTGTGTTTGCATGTGTGTTTACATGCAGTTTTCAAAAATAGACCTATAAACACAGGGCTTTCTAACATGTATGTCTATTATGGTGTATGTATGTGTGTATGTTTATTATCTATCTATTTATCCATGTATCTTTGGTCTTCTTTTCAAATAAGTACAATTCTAGTTGGGGAAATATTTTCATTAGGAAACTCTTTAAATGAATTATATATAGAGATATCCTTGAGGCTATGATTCATCTATATAAGATATATATTTGTGATATATGTGTGTGATATATATGTGTGGCATCTAAGCATGTCAATGTGAAAATATGAATATATACATGTGTACACACATGTGTGTGTGATTTATATCCATGTATTTGGGAAGAGAGGATTGAGGTAGAGAAGGGAAGAGCTGTAATTTAATCAGTAAGGAGAAGTCAAGAGAAAAATGTCCTTCATTTTTACAGATTAATCACTCATCTGTATGGTATTGTTTTAGAAAAGTGCCCAGGACACTGTTTTGCCAAGGGTCATATAGCCAGATTGTGTCAGAGGTAGAACCTGAGCCTAGGATTTGTTCTTTAAACTATACATAAAGCTCACAACCAAGAGACTTAGAGGCAATGAAGTCTTTGAATTATACATGGAAAACCCTGCAAAGGAGTTATATTTAGTACTTCAAGCATATGTGTAAATGCATATTTATACACACATGTGTTTATATGCACACACACATACACACACACACACATATATATATATATACATATATATATATACACACTGGATATTTCTCAATGTATACATGCATATATATATATATATAAACATGTACATGTATACACACATATAATATTGCTTGTGTTGTTGTTCAATCATTTTTCAGTCATGTCCAACTTTCTGTGACCCCATTTTGGCTTTTCTTGGCAGAGATACTGAAGTGATTTTTCATGTTCTCCATTTAATTTTATAAATGAAGAAACTGAGGAAAACAAGATTAAGTGACTTGCTCAGTCACACAGCTAGTAAGTTTCTGAGGCCATTGCAGGCTTGGCACTCTATCAAGTGTATCATTCAGATTATTAAGGTGAAATCTGAATTGCATTGTCACATTGTAAGAAATGATGATTCACTTTATTACCAATTTCTGAAAACAACGCTATCAGATAACACCTACCGCATATATCACCTTGGCCTTTATCTTATTACTTTTGTCTAGAAAGTATTCATCAATGAATAGATTAATAGATTGAAGACAGTGAAATGTTGAATCCAGACTCAACCTCATAGTTGCAGGGGACAGGAAGAAGTGCTTCATTGATCTTTTTTCCTTCTTTCGCTCTAGGACTCAAGATGAACATTTTTTTAATTCTAAGTACTGACATCCTTTTTATGTTTAGGAGTCTAACATTAAGTAAGGCTGTGATGAGGTAATTGTATGAGATGAATCATTGGCCATGATTTAAAAAAAGAAGAAGAAGAAGAATTCAGATTTGAGGTTCAGGGGCCTGTGCTCAAAACACAGACTTATTATTTGCCATAAGTATGATCCTGGGTTTTTTTTGAACCTCAGTTTCCCTACTTGTAAACAAAGGGATTACACTAGAGGACCTCTGAAATTTCTCTAACTATAAATCGATGATCCTGTAAATCTTGTGAGGTAAAAAAAATTCGAGAAATAGATTCACAGTCTCATGAGTGAGAGAAATTTTATTATTTATTTCTACTGTGTTCTACTAATTTATTCCATAATGCTAAGTAGATATTTCCCCTCCTCCTCTACTATTTCTTGGGCCACAACCTATATATGTGCATACACATATACATACATATATATTAATATAATAAATAACATGACATTGAATTAAAAACATGACATATTGAATTAAAAACACAAAGCATGAGGATTTGGGTTCAGGTCCTGCCTGAGACATACAGAACCTCTGGACAAATTGCTTGACCTCTAAAGTTCCTAGGCAACTGTAAGACTTAAAGTTGCAGAATAGGTTGTTGATCTGCATTAAGTAGATTCATTTGGGTAGCTTTTTACATCCATAAAATCACTAGTTCAGACACACAAAATCCATCAGTCCATTATGTTTGAGAGGAGAAGATATTGAGTCAGCTGGACTTGAAGTGTTTCATGATTTAGGAACATTCTCTCCCTTCCCTCCCCCCCTCTCTCTCCCTCCCCCCTCTCTCTCCTCTCTCTCTTCTTTTCTCTCTCTTTCTCTCTCTCCTTCTCTCTCTCCCCTTTTCTCTCTCTCTCCTTTTCTCTCTCTCTTTCTCTCTCTCCTCTCTCTCTCCTCTCTCTCTCCTCTCTCTTCTTTTCTCTATCTCTCTCTTTCTCTCTCTCCTTCTCTCTGTCATATGTGTAATTAACAGATTTTTTATAGGATTTAGTTGAGTCATTTTAGTCATGTTTAACTCTCTGTAACCCCATATAAGATTTTCTTTGCAAAGATACTGGGATTGGTTTGCTGTTTCCTTCTCTTAGTTCATTTTATTGATGAGGAACTAAGGCAAACAGGATTAAGTGACTTGTCCAGGATCACACAGCTAGTATCTCAGGTTGGATTTGAACTCAGATCTCCTGACTCCAGGGCAGGCCACCTCTTTATTACACCACCTAGTTAAATCCTTATTGGATACTCAGCTTATATCTCTTGCAAACTGAGAGGGGAACTATTGCTGGGTAACTTAATAGATGACTTCAATTTAAGCAGAGTATAGGCATTGACTGAATCAACCAAGAATATAAGAAAACAAAAATAATATATACTTATAAACATATAAACTTACATTAATACATACAAACTTGTGCAGTAGGATGAATTTTCCTTTTTACTGTTATTCTAAATAAATCTTGGTTCTTTCCTTTCTAATCTCTTCAAAATTTTATGTTACAAATGATTTAAATGTTTATTCTCCAGCCATGGTTTCTCTTTCTGGGTTATTTGCTTGGAGTTTTCTCCTTTTTAAATATTTTTTTTTCCATTATTGGTAGTACAAGGCTTTCTAACTATTGATCTAAAAGGCTTAATTGTTCCCAAGTCATTTGATGAATATTTATTAAGCATCTAATAGGTGTAAGGCCTTTTGCCCAGTTGCTTACATACAAAGATGTACAAGGCAGCCAATGTCTTCAAGAAGCTAATATTCTAATGGAATTGAAGAGGAGATGTATAACGTGAACGCTGAAAAGTATAATAGCAGGGTAGAGAGTGTTAGAGGCAAGGAAGAAAGAGCCAGTCATCATATTCTGGCCCAATTTAACTTATTAAAAACTTATTTAGCTTGAGTAGACTCAGAATATAAGAATCTATCCATATATCCAGATTTATGGTACATCTTTTCTTAAATTAATTTTCCCTCCTAGACATCCAGATCCAGTGCCTATTTAATTTTCTTCAACTCTAATACTCAGAATGCAGCCATATGTCTATAGGGAGCCCTTTGCCTGCTTTTATTACTTTACATTTCATGCTGGATCTCAAACTGTATTTTCATATCATTGATTTCATTGTTTAGATTATTATTGCATTAAAATGTGTCTTTCCCATAAAGGGGGTGTGTAAATAAAAAGAGACTGACTATTGTTCCACATTAAATCATTGGGGCATTTATTCACAGGTTCTGTTTCCTTTTATGTAGTCATGTGACCTGAATAGATAAACTGTCTTCTCTTGGTGTTTACAAGAGGAAACAGTCAAATCAGAAAGCTGCATTATGGTTTTACTTCTCATTGTTGGTGTTACAGGTCCCAATTTATCAGCTGTGTTTTCCTTATCAAAGCTTTATTTTTTTTTTAAAACATACAGAATTAAAGGATTCATTTATACTATCAAGACTAAACCTGAAGGAAAACTCTAGCTAGGAATTTTCATTATGCTTCTCAAAACTGGTATTAGGTTTAAGGCTAGTATTTGCAATTAAATATTTAATTTTTTTCTCTTGCTATCTCCTTTTTTTGTTATGTGTCCCTACTGGCATTTATCACTCAGTAATACCTTTGAGACAATCACATCATCTTTTCTAGATCACTGCAAGTTATAGGAGAGATCATTTATTTTGAATCTGTGCTGTTCTGCTTGATGCAATTTGCAAGCGTTACCAAGAAGCAGAACAGTAAACCTGACAATAAATAGAGGCCAGAATTCAGTAAAAAGAAAAAAGTAAGTTCAGCTGCATTTGTGAAATTGTCAGTTCTGTTAATGATCTCAGGCTTCTCCCTGAAATAAAGGCCAGCTTTTAAAAACCATTATTTTTCCAGTCTTCCTGTATGACTAAAATACTACAATCTCTGAAAAATTAAGGTCATTTGAGTTAAAGAATTAGTCATCCCAAACAGTGATCTCAAACTCAAATAGAAAAGGGGCCTACAAAATCATACAGAAACATCCTTATCAGGGAGTTTTAACTTAAAAAATCTTTTGTTAACATTATTTGTGCTTCATTACATTTTTGGTTGTTTTGTTAAATATTTCCCAATTACATTTTAATCTGGTTCTCATTATTCTCTGGAGTGTTGTTGTTGGCTTGCAATGTGTTAGACAGCTCTGATTGAAAAAACAATAGAGAAATGAAGGACAAGTATATTATCAATGTAATCTTAACTCTACTGCCTTCTCTCTTATTTCCTATTTGTCCTGAATATGGCTTGCACATATTTATTAGCTTATTGTCTCCTTAATTAGAATGTAAGCTCCTTGAGGGCGGGGATTACTTTTGCCTCTTTTTATAATTCTAACATTTAGCAGAGTTTATGGAGCAGAATAGTACCTTAATACATGTTTATTGCCTGATTGACTGAATTATGCAAAAGAAAAAAGCAAGAGCAGTATTATGAGGGAAATATATAACTTGAAAAAGAAATGAGATGGTGAGCAAACATAACAAACAGTTCATATGGTCCATTGATATCATGGCAATATTAAAATTAAGAGAAAAGCCCTAACATGTTGAGTTGACTGGCATAGAACATGTGGGGGAGGATATGGACAAGAGCCTCCTAAAATGGGGAAGAAAAGATGAGTTGTTAATCTGAATCATCAATGGGAATATCCTGCTTTCAGGAGACTTCAGAGTCAATGAAGCATTCAATAACAAAATACTTAGTAAAGAAGAAAGAAGTTACATTCATATCCAGTCCTTTCTACTCTTTATCATTAGATTATGTCTTTAATTGTTCTAGTTGTAGATTTTAAGTCATAAACTGATAGGAACATAGGTTTAGATGTAGAGGAGACCTTAGGGGCCAACTCTAATCCCCCCTCATTTTACAATTGAAGAAACTGAGGCACAGAAAGGTTATATGACTTGACGAGGGTCACCAAGCTAATAAGTGTCTGAAGTGGGATTTGAGTGTAGGTCTTCCTAAATCCAAATATCCCATCTATCATACCATGTACCCTCTAAAGACTCAAGAAGGAACCTAGGAAACATTAGGTATAAAAAAATTGGCCATCTAGGTGATCCAACTGTGTTGCAAAATGAGAAAATCATTTCTACACACCTGTGTCTTCTTGAGACTAAGGCTCATATTGTATACCATTGTATTTTTGATAACTGATTTGAATAGCCCAGAAAGGAAACTAAGTTTTTTGATATTTTTGGTAGGGTTAGATACATGCTGGGAATGAATATGTCTCTGCTACCACCCCAATCTTTTTTTTTTCTTTTCATTAATTCATAAAATACATATTGAGATCCCATTACATGTAAAGGATTGTGTTAGATAAAAGACAAATAATGAATGCTAGGGATAAAAATGTCAGTGTAATGGCCTCTACTCTCAAAAGGTAGGCAAGACAATTAGACAAATATAATATGGTGCTTTAGTCATTATTAAACACCCACTATGTGGCAGGCCTTACGCTAAATGCTAGAGACATATAAGAAAGTAAAAGTAAAACAAAACAAAACAAAAAACTGATCTCTGTTCTCAAGGAACTCACAATTTAACTGAGGAGATAGCATGCAAATAATTATGTACAAACAAGATATAGACAGGATAAATTGTAGATAATTAGCAGAGGGAAGTCCTAGTCTGGAGGAGGATAAGGAAGGCTTCTAATAGAAGGTAGGATTTCCATTGTGATCTGAACAAAATCAGGGAGGGCTTGAGGCAGAGATGACAATGCAGAAAAGTAAGGCATGGAGAACAATAAGTGAAAATTTATGAAACTCAGGGATTGAGTGTCTTGTTCAATAAACAGCAAAGATGCTGATGTCACTAGATTGAAGAATACATGTGGGTGAGAATAGTGTGTGAAGATGGAGAGGTAGGAGCAACTAGGGTTACAATGGCTTTTGAATGCCAGATTTTTTTACATGTTATCCTGAAGAAAATAGGAAGCCACTTTGGGGAGACCAACTTGACATCTGAATGGAGAAAGGATGGACTGGAGTGAGAAAAGACTTGAGGAGAGACCCCATCTGCTATTACAGCAGTGAACAGATAAAAGAATGAGGGATTGTACTAAAATGATGGTAATATCAAAGGAGAGATGTTATAAAGACTAAAAACAGGACATAGAAGGATGGGAGTGATGATATGCAGTCTAAAGATCAGGAAAAGCTTCATAAAGAAGGTCAAACTTGCTTGGACCTTGAAGACTAGGCAAACTTTTCAAAGATAAGATTCCAAGTAATTAGGGTGGCAGGAGCCAGATGAACAAAGTTATGAAATTAAGAAAACATGGAATTATTTGCAGAGCAGAAGTAATGGGCCATATAGAAGAAATTGTAGATTGGATCACAGTATAATTACAATACAATAAACATCCCCTAATTCCTTATTATTTGTAGAACACTGCTTGGCAGTCTGATGAGTCAGGACTTGATTCATTGGGTGAGGAGAAATCACTGAGAGTTCTGTTTTTTGTTTTTTGGGTTTTTTTTTTTAAGCCAAGAGTGACAACATGGTGAAAAGAGCCCTGCCTTTGGAGCCAGAAGATTTTCACTATTTCTCTTATTATCTTTGTGATCTTGAGCAAGTCATTGTATCTAACTATGTAACCTTAGCTTTCTCATCTATAAAATGAAGGAGTTGGACTAGAAGACCTCTAAAATTCCTTCTAGCTATAATTCTATGCTATATTGATCAAGAGATGAAATAGGAAATAGTCCTTGTAATAGAAGAAATTGTAGAAGTTCTGAACTAGTTGCAGCAAGGGAAATGTCAAAAATCATCCACTGCTACATTCTCATAATCTACCTTTGGTAATCCAACTGTTCTTCATTTCCTTTTAAAATTCTGAGAAAGTAAAATTCACTATCCAATTTATGATATCCCTGATGAGCTCATTAGCCAGTACACAAGTTGCTGAAATGAGGATCTAAGCAGAGGAGACTTCAACCTCTTCCTTCTGGCTTTGGAAGGAAGCCATAACCACATGCCATATAATGAATCCTGAACCAAGGCAATCCAGTCTAAACTGAGCTAAGTATTGTTGGTTGGTTAACCTGAATAACAATAAGTAATCTTCATAGGCCTAAATCAAGTATTCCTGGAATGAGAGTTTGGGCTTTTCTCAAGGATCAAAAAAATATTGGCCCTTTCTTATAAATGACTTTGACATGAAGATCCAGGGGTGAGATGAGAATGGGGAAAATACGTGCCCTACATCTACATGAAGTAGGTGACCAAATTTAGATTAAGTGGGGTCTTATCTCCTTCTCCAACAAGTATTAAATGCAAAAGTTCCTTAGCCCAATATGGGAGCAGTTGAGGAGACAGGTTTGAGATAATTAAAAAGCAAAGGGCCACTTGGGATGGCACAAGTGCACTGTCTACCCTTAAACTGTCCACTTTTCTCTAACTAGCAAGTTTTAGTCCTTAGTTCCCTGACTCCCCCTACAGGCTTTCACTTATACCACTATTACTTCCAAACTAGCCAAGTTGTATAATTGACTGGCAGGGTATGAGCTAAGTTTGAAATCTGCTGCTGGCACTCAGCAGCTGTGTGGCCTGACCTAGTTATAACTTCCCTACTTCAATTTCCTCATTTGTCAAAAATGGATAATAATAATCCTTCCCCTCAACTCACTGAGAAATATATAAGGATAAGGACTGTGTGAATGCATGCATATGTGTAATATATATATATACACACACATATGTATATATATACATAAATATACATGGGTATGCACATATGATATATTTTATAACAAAGCTTTTTTTTATAATAGTATTTTATTTTTCCAAATGCAGGCAAAGAGAGTTTTCACCTTTGCAAAACCTTGTGATCCAAATTTTTCTCCCTCTCTCCCTTTCTCCCTCCCCAAGACAGCAAATGATCCAAAATAGGTTAAATTTGTGCAATTCTTCTAAATATATTTCCATATTCATCATGCAGCAGAAGAAACAGATCAAAAGTGAAAAGAAAAAACATGAGAAAGAAAAAAAAAAAGATAAGCAAGCAAACAAACAACAATAAAAAAGTGAAAATCCATTCAGTTTCCATAGTTCTCTTTCTGGACACAGATGGCACTTTCTAACATAACTCTACTGAAACTGCCTCAAATCACCTCAATATTCATAAGAGACAAGTTTATCACATCTAACCAAACTTCTTAAGCTTTGAGTTACAATCCTATGTAGGGGTCATATAACTGAATTTGGGGGTTGCAAAATTATAATTTACTATCAGTAAATGTTTAATTTGTATACTTATTTAATGTATCTATATACCTGGGGTCCTGTAAAAATTTCTCAAGTGAAAAGAGGTCATAATTGAAAAAATTTAAGAAGTACTGCTTTATAAAACTTGAGTATATAAAAAATCAGTTATTATTGTCACTACTAACAGGATTTGCCTGAAAGGTTTTCTCCTATTCTCTTTTATTATTGTTTTATTATTTGTTATTATAATTTTATTAAATTGGTATGTAACCTTTGTTGATGTAGGTTTTGTAAGAGTTTTTGTTACTGGACACTGACTGCAGGAAGACAGAAAGGGATTTTTTTAAGGGAATGATAATAAAGAAAAAAAAGTAAAGATGACAATAATCATGACAATTACAATAAAATTGACAATATAGCACTTTAAATTTTATAAACTATTTACACACTACATATATATGTGTGTGTAAATATATATATATATATTTATATATGTATATATATAAATATATATATATATTCACATTTCTTCTTTATAACAATCCATTGAATATGTTATTTCTATTTTACTTGAATATAAAGCTACTTCTGAAATTTACTAGTTATATTTTTGTTTGTACAAACTTTGTTTGCTTATTGTCTCCCATATTAGACTTTGAATTCTTCAAAAGCAGGTCTTTTGCCTTTTTGTAGCTGCGGTGCTTAGCATAAGACTGGTCACAGAGTAGGCTTCTAAATGTTTATTAAATGACTGACCACATGATTATGGGCATACCTAAAACCTCTGTGGAACTCAATTTTATTATCTGTTAAATTAGACTGCAAATCTGATTTTGTGATCTTAGAGGAAAACTTCAGATAAGAAAAGCTAAAAATCTTCCCGAGGGAAAGAAAACCTTTAAATCCCCTGCTGCTTGCCAAGTAAAGGTAGAAGCAACTAGATCTTAATATTTGTAAACCGTCAGTCAACAACTTTTTATTAAGTGCTTACTTATTGGAAATAAAAATGTAAGCAGAAAGTTTCTACTCTCAAGGAGCTTACATTCTAATGAATAAGAATAGCTATCATTTGCATATTATTTTAAGATTTGCACTTTACAAATGTGTTTTATCTCAATAATGTGAGTTAGGTACTATTGTTATTCCCATTTTAATAATAAAGAAACTGAGCAGACAGAGATTAAATAACTTTCTCAGGGTCACAGAGTTAATAAGTGTCTGAAGCAAGATTTGAATTCTTGTCTTCCTGGCTCAGCATTCTAAACTCTGTTTTGTCTAACTGCTTTCTGTAGTTTAATTTCATCCCTTCCCCTCCTGAAGTCTGGTGGTAAAAACCTGTCTGGGCTGTATGATAGCTATAAGGAGACCACAGTTCTGAGATTCTGTTTGTTTAGCCATTTCCCAATTGATGAGTATCTACTTTGTTTCCTGTTCTTTGTGTGGAGGCAAAGAGAAAGAAGCCCCATGTTTACTCTCTTTTAAGACAAATAACTCCATTTTGGAATTAACCTCCATTTCAATGTGGAATCTCTGTGTTTGAGTTTACCCGGGCTCACCAGTTTGCTTTACAGGGCTAGTCAGAAAGAAAGAAAAGCTGTCCCAGACAACTATGGTAGAAATAAGTCACTTTGTCCGCTTTGCAAGACTAATTTTAGAGGGAAAAAAATGCTTTGTTCTTCCTGCAAATTCAATATAGACTATCACAACTATTTCCCATAGCATACAAGAAAGTCTGTTTTTCTGCTCTACTTGGGGGATAAGGTGGGAAGAGGATTTTTCTATAGACTTTTGAAGCTATGAGATTGTGGGAAGATTTCACTCTAGGACACCTTACCAGAGCTATCTGTCAGGGATACTGCCACTGTGTTTTATCTAGGATGGGAAGGGAGAAAACTTTGTTGTCCTTGAATAAATTTCTTTCTGAAGAGATTTTCTATATTGTTTCATTGGACCCTGTTTTGTGATTATGACATCACTACAAAAAGTACTGCTATAAATATTTTCATAGATATGAGATATATGGCCTTATATTTATCATCTATGTACATGTTGTAGCTAAATCTCACCCACCATGGTCACAAGGAAAATATGATCCTCTTGGAACAATGTAATCTTTTTTGTTTCTGTATCCCTAGCCCTTAGCAATGCCTCAAACATAATAGAAATAAATAACTATTTGTTGAATTTGCTGTTTAATACAATTCAACAAATATTTGTTAAGTACCTACTATATGTAAAACACTATGTTCAACTGCATTTAAAGGTTCATATCTAACTTCATATCTGACTGATGCTTTCTTTGCCTCTAGGACATTTATGTTTTGGATTCTCAGAAACTGGAGAAGTCTTGGAAACAATTGGAATATACCTCATTTGAGAAATCAATTGAAGGATGCACATCACCTGGCTTTAGTGTCAGCCTAGAAGAGTAGAGACAAGAAAAAGAGGAGCTTGATATTCATGTTTACTATTAGAACCTCTAACCTTGGCATAGACTTTTCCTAAAAAATCTTGGTGTCCAAAGAAAACCAAACTATCAGACCAATGTCAAGCTAATGAATAGTTGGAAATTTGAATAAGCTAGCATTCTATAAATTAACACTAGATAAAGATTGAGATAATGAAAAAGAACTTGTATCACACAGTGGGAAAGTTAGGCTTCCTAGCAACCAGAGAGTAAAATTCAGAGAGGTTTATCCAAGTGTAGTCATTCAACAGTTGCAAATGGACCAGAGGCAATGGATTCACTTGGAGAGTATCCAGATGGCAATTCAAATGAAGGGAAACCTTTCTGTTGACACCTTCTAGGCCAATGGGTGGGGAAACATCTGGTCTACAAGTCATATAAAACCTGCAAAATTATTTGCTAAGGCAACTTCTGGCAATGATAAGCTGAAAATTAGATATAACAACCTCCCACTATTTGAGTTCCATAAGTTAATAATTTTATATGGCCCACAAATAATGTTATAAATATCTAAATGGCCCTTGGGAGAAAAAAAAAAAAAAAGATTTCCCATACCTATTCTAAGAGGTCAGGGAAAACCTGTCAATACTAGCTGATCCAAAAGAGACCCCCTACCCAGATTGGAATTGGGAGGAGAGTCTGAAACAAGATGCCATCCCATCTCCAAACAGAGAAGCCGCAAGGAAAAAAGAATGTCATCAAAAGACTGATTCTTATGGAAGGTAAAGATACAGAAAAGTCACCCAAAAGTTCAGGATTAAGATTGAAGGACAAAGATTCTAAACCATGGGTGTGAAACTGATATTACTGTTAAGTGTGTAAACTACCTAACCAGTGATTTATAATATTTCAAGAATAATGGGAGGAAAAATTCACACGTGTAGAGAGATTGATTTCTATTCACTGAATACCTTTAATATATATTCAGAATGTAATTGTGACCTGAATGCTATATATTTGATGTTTTTTGTATGTTCGGTCTATTGTCTGTCATATTTCTATAAACACTGTATATTATATTACTAAATATGAACTATTTGTCTAACTGGTACAACAAATTCTAAAGTGAATATTATGTACTATATATTTTCACTTGTTATGTTTAGTTGTTTTTCAGTTAAGTCCAATTCTTTCTGACCCCATTTGGGATTTTTCTTGGCAAAAATGCTAGAGTAGTTTGCCATTTCCATCTCCAATGATTTTACAGATGAGAGGAAGTGAAACAAAGTGATTTGCTCAGGATCACATAGCTAGTAAGTATCTGAGGACAAAGACAAAGATGAGTTTTCCTGACTACAGAGCTAGTGCTCTATCTACTGAACCACTATGTGTCTGCATATATATTACATATTTGAGATAATTACCTGTGACTATACTATATGCCAATTGAATTGTGCTTATGGTACAAGCTTACTAACATAACTTTTTCTGATGATATTTTCAGAGACTGAATTTTTATTACTATCATTAGTACTTTAAAATAGAATAGGTTGTAAAGGGATATCCTTTATCTGTTTCTTCATGGATATGGAATCCAGTTCTTGCAATGTTTGAGGCCAAGAAAAGGTCTCTCTCATTGAGGGAAATTGTTTGTACTATATTCTAGAAGACTACAATGTGACAATGTTATTTGGCATATACTCTGATTGAGTGAGAGAATTCCATAGATAGTTTAAAAGAGGTCCATGGGGAGTGAGATAGAGAAGATGTGGGGAAAGACAGAGGAGATAAGAGAATTGATGAAATGGTAACCACATCTAGACAATTATAAAGGTGCAGACACAAGATGTAAGAATAAGGCTGGGATGAAGAAGTTGGCAGCAATTCAGAGAGACAGAGTTTCAGGATATGTAGACTTAGCCCAGATGTCTTCAAAGATCTAGTTCCCAACAGTTCAGTGCTATTTATCTATTGTACCAAAATTGAAAGAAAAGTAACCAAGTATAGACTGTTGCTGACACAAAAATTTAACAACCTGCTATTAATGATGTTTTTGTCTCCCACTGTTTTGGGAAGACAAAAAAACTTATTAGAGAATAGTTATAACCTAATTCAACTTAATGCTATTTACTTTATATCCTGTTTTAATGAAATGTTTTTGTTCTTAATCCATGAATCAACTAATATGGGTTGGCCCAAAATCATTGATAGGGACTGTGAATAGATATAAACCCAAACAGTTCATTTCCCAGTCCTTGAATCTAGGAATTATTGAGGGTCTCCAGAGCCATCTTGAGTAACTTGAAGGAGATCGTGTTGTCTGATTTCTTAAGTGAACCATAGTTTTATTGATATGGCTGTTGCCTTCAATTTCATTGATCTCAACCCTTTCATGCTGTAGTAGATAGTTTTATGAGCTGCTGTGTTCAAAAATAGTCATCCCATGGTAATCAAACCTCTCATAGTGAATTTCTCTGAAATATTCTTAACTTAGCCAGGCTACTCCTCAGATGGTGCACATTATCATAGGTTTATATCCAAAGTTTTTTAACCTAATAAGACTTGTCTTACCTTAAAGAAGTGTAGGTTCTGAAAATCCAGAGTCCCCTCCAGAAGGGTCATAAATAGGAATAGGACTTCAATGGAAAATATATACATAAATATTCATGTATCCACACAAACATGTACTTGTGCATATAACATATGCATAGCTATATCTGTATGTACATATACATATGCGTATGTATATATGCATGTGCTCACATGTATATACACATCTTCTGATTTGCACATCAACCATGAACTGCCTAACCAATAAGTATGTAACTGAAGAGCAAATAAATAAATCAATAGATTTGATTTCAAGTCCTTATTGTCATATTCCTGACAGTGTGACCTTGGACAGGTCATTTAAACTCTCCCAGATTTATTTGTGTGTGTGTGTGTGTGTGTGTGTGTGTGTGTCTGTTAAATGGGAATAAAACTTTTGCTACTTAGTTTACAAGATTGTTGTGAGGAGAAAGTGAGACAAAAATGTTTAAGTGACAAAAATAAATTATTATTACCTAAATATACATCAGCTAAAATTAGCTCTGGAGATTTAAACATTAGGTTTGGCAATGATCCTATTAATCTCTAGCAGTGATCCATAAACTTTTTCCAGATAGTTTGTTTCCTTCTTGTATAATCCTACATATTTTATTTTAAAAGCCATGATTCCAAGAAAAAGTTCTTGGGCTTCATCAAACTGCCAAATAAGTCCATGATATATGCAGAAAAAAAAGTTTAAGAACCACTTATCTATAGGAAATATAGTTTGGGATGGTTATAGTTATACAGATTATCATTCCATAAATAATAACTTGAAACAAAGAGGGAAATTCCTCATATTTATAGATTCCAGGCATAATTTTGGTACACAATTCTAACTGCTAACTTCTAAATCCAACTTCAGCTGATTCATGGATTCTTTCACTACATACTTTGGCAGACTCACAGTGATAACAATTAAAGGACTAATTATAATTTTTAACAAAACACAGCTATTCTAGATGCCCTTCAATTGGAGAATGGCTGAATAAATTATGGTATATGAATATTATGGAATATTATTGTTCTGTAAGAAATGACCAGCAAGATGATTTCAGAGAGGCCTGGAGAGACTTACATGAACTGATGCTGAGTGAAATGAGCAGAACCAGGAGATCATTATACACGGCAACAACAGTACTATATGACAATTAATTCTGATGGACATGGCTCTCTTCAACAATGATATGTTTCAAACCACCTCCAATTGTTCACTGAAGAAAGCCATATACACCCAGAGAGAGGGATGTGAAATGTGGACCACGACATAACATTCTCATACTCCTTGATTGATGTTTGCTTACATTGTGTTTCCTTTATCTGATATATCGTTTGTGTAGATAAGATTTTTCTTGCACAACAATGATAAGTTTGGAAATATGTATACATATATTCGATTTGCCAATATTTTAACATAATTAACATGTAGTGGATATCCTGCCATCTAGGGAAGGGGTGGGGAAGTTGGGGGGAAAAAATTTGTAATGGAAAGCTATGTAAGGGTTATTGTTGAAGAATTACCCATACATATGTTATGCAAATAAAATAAAATTAAAAAAAAAAACAAAAAAAACACAGCTATTCTTTCATTAGCTATATAATATTAATCTTATTTTAAAAATTGGGTCAAAGTGTATCAGCATGCTTCTTTCATCTTTAAAAAAATTCTCAAAAGTTCTTAAATAAATAAGAAACAATATGCTTAATAGAAAGAGTAACAATTTGAAATTTAAAAAAAAAAATCAGTGTTAAAATCCCAAATTTGCTAAAGGACTACCTAGATGAGTTCTTTGTTGTTCTTATATACAATTTATCCTCATGTTTTGCTAATTTGATTTTTTAGTTCCTGTTCCACCTGTTTTCCTTGGGGTAAATAAAAATTATTTCCCTGGATTCTTTTTTCATTTTTATTTTTTTTAAATTACATTTTCTTCCATTTGTTCCTGCTTTATAATTCTTAATGGCCCCATTCTAGTAGACTTCATTATCAACTCATAACTCAATTACTACATTAATCTCCAGTCTTTCCCTTTCTTAAATTTATCCTTTATACTACCATCATAATATATCACTTTCATCATGTTTCTTCTCTTTCTACTTTTTTTTTCCCCCAGGGCTCTTCATGGCAGATAGGATAAAGTCTCAAGACTTTATCCAAGCATGTATTCTCCACTCTCTGTCTTTAGTCTACCTAACAAACACTTCCCCAGAAAAAGATTAGAAGTCCCAACTTCCTTCCCAGCCAACACCTCAAATTTTATTTTTTTTTAAAAAAAGAATTTCATAGGATCCTAAAGTAGCCTGAACCCCACTCTACAAATAAGAAATGATTGTGCTAAAAGTGAGCGTTTTATATCTATATCTATATATATTAAATAAGGATGCAAGTGTAGGAATTTAAAGGAAAAATTCTAAAAATGCAAATGTAAACTTATTTATGTTGTATACAATAGGTGTATAATTTGTTCATTTAAATCATTGGCTAATTGATTCATCTTTTATTCTCGTTCTTCATACCACTCCTGTGACCTTTAGAAAGTCATCCCACCTGTCTAGATTTTAATTGGACTTGGACTGGATGTTCTCTAAGGCACTTCCATCAGAAAAGGCTATGATTCTAAAATCCCCATGTTGTAATTAGCCTTTATCTCCCATCTTCTTGATTTTTTTACTGGCTGTCCTCCATGTTTTTTCTCTTCATTCCCACCATCTTATATCCCTAATTTCTTTCAAAAATCACCTAAAATGTTGCTTTTTACATGATGTATGTTCCCAAGTGCCATCTTCTCCAAAATCGTCTTCTAACTGCTTTACATGTGGTTTGTATGTCCTTTATTTATACCACATATATGTGGTTATGTGGTTCCTAAAAAGAGCATAGAAACAATTTTTATGTAAGGATACATAGCTGACATGATCAGCTTGAGAAGGCATTCAATCTATGAATAAGTTATGGCATATGGATATTATGGAATATTATTGTTCTATAAGAAATTATCAACAGAATGATTTCAGAAAGGCTTGGGGAGACTTATATGAACTGATGCTAAGTGAGATGAGTAGAACCAAGAGAATCTTGCCAAGTGTAGCTGTGTAGTAAAAGAACTTGATATTGTATTAAAGGCTTGAGAATAGCAGAGGAGAGCTGATAAGACAAGGAATCAATTGACTGATAAACATTTAAAAGTCAACTATGTATCGAGTATTGTACCCACAATAAATAGGCCTTGCCCCCAAAGTACTTACAGTCTTAAAGAAAGAAAGTAAATGGCAGAATCTGTTTTCCCAAACAAGTAATATGCAGTACAAATTGTTCCCTGGATACATCAAAATCTGCAGTACAGTCATGAATTGTCCTGGACATCTAGGCTTGTCTACTCATGTTTCATTGCTAGATTCTTTAAGGGCATATCCATTTCCTGTTCTCTTCATAGACACTGTGTACACTAGTGGGAGAGTGAATCAGGATTATGGATGGATACACCCATGTGTATAGTTTTTTTTTTTTTCTTTAATAGTCCTGCTTTTGATTTCTATTATGTAAATACTGTGGTTATTCTTGCTTTTGCCCTATCATTTGGCAAATGTTTTATGCTTTAGAGTCAATATCATTATTATGATTAAATTTGTGTAAATGAAAAGAACAACCATGGAGATCCAGGAGCTAGCATAGACAGACCTTGAAAATTGAGTCACAGCTGATGTAGCACTCTGACCTGTCATTGTCATTTGTGGGTAGGGTGAGAAAGCCAGCCTCAGCCTAGCAAAAGAAAAATCCAGGAGACATTTAGGATTCAGCAATATACCCCAGGCTAAATATATGTACCTATTGTCTTCTCCATTAGACTATAAACTTCTTCAACATAGGAACTTTTGCCTTTGTGCTTAGTTCATAGTAAACATTTCATGAATTCTTGCTTATTCAATTGATTATTAATATTTGAATCATTATTTGTCTCAACTAAATTTTCAATATAGGAAAAGATCGAAGTCTTGTTTTCAAAACAAAAAAAAACCCAGTATAACTTCTCCCTCCCCTGCTTCCCTCCATGCTTCCCACCACCACCATCTCTTTTTTTTTGGTTTCATATCACTATTTCAGAAACTAACATTGACTAATGATATTAATGGAGACATACCTAACCCAGTTGTCATGAAAGTTCAGACAGCATCCTTTTATCTTTCAAAGTTACTTTCATTTAAAATATGAGATGCCTCTCTGGGAATGGTAAAGGGAAAGAATTTAGGGGGAAATTTAGGAGATATAAACCCAAAAATATATCAATAATATATCATTTTTTAAAAAGCTAAACAAAAAACAAAGTTACTTTTACTTATCCATGGGTATTCCTTCCTTTCTAAATCTCCTAGATCAATGTATGAGATTTAATCAAGAAGTTCCCCTTGATGTTAACACTGCATATGTTCTAGGTCTACCTGGGCCTTGTGCTTCAGCGTTCAAAGTACTGATCACACCAAATAAAGATGCAGCTCTTTATTTCCTTAATTGACAGTGAATCTCTGTGTCCAAGGAGGCAACTCTTTCTTTCAGTAAAAAGAAGAAAAACAGGCCTTGACCTGCTAAACAGGAGCATAAGAAAAGCCACCCCTGTTCTTCGTGTGACAGGGAAATTATAAAGGAATAATGTTACATTGGGCTGCTTTTAACTTATTTAGCCTCATAAGAATTCAAGCCACTCTTCAATAAATAAGTGGTCAAGGGATATGAACAGACAATTTTCAGATGATGAAATTAAAACCATCTCTAGTCATATGAAAAGTTGCTCCAAATCACTATTGATCAGAGAAATGCAAATTAAGACAACCCTGAGGTACCACTACACACCTGTCAGGTTGGCTAAAATGACAGGAAAAGATAACGATGAATGTTGGAGGGGATGTGGGAAAACTGGGACACTAATACATTGTTGGTGGAACTGTGAACGGATCCAACCATTCTGGAGAGCAATTTGGAGCTATGCTCAAAAAGCTATCAAACTGTGCATACCCTTTGACCCAGTAGTGTTTCTACTGGGCCTATATCCATTCCCAAAGAGATCTTAGAGGAGGGAATGGGACCCACCTGTGCAAGAATGTTTGTGGCAGCCCTTTTTGTAGTGGCTAGAAACTGGAAACTGAAGGGATGCCCATCAATTGGAGAGTGGCTGAATAAATTATGGTATATGAATGTTATGGAATTTTATTGCTTTGTAAGAAATGACCAGCAGGACGATTTCAGAGAGGCCTGGAGAGACTTGCATGAACTGATGCTGAGTGAAACAAGCAGAACCAGGAGATCATCATACACAGCAACAACAGTATTACATGATGATCAATTCTGATGGACATGGCTCTCTGCAACAAAGAATTGTCTCAAACCAGTTCCAATTGTTCACTGAAGAAGACCATGTACACCCAGAGAGAGGGATATGAAATATGAACCACAATGTAACATTTTCATGATCTCTATTGATATTTGCTTGCATTGTGTTGCCTTTCTCTGATTTTCTTTTTTTTTCTTGTAGATAGGATTTTTCTTGCATAACTTGTCAAGTATTTCAACATTATTAACATGTAGTGGACTTCCTGCCATTTACGGGAGGGGAGGGGACTGGGGGTAAAATTTGTAATGGAAAGCTTTGTAAAGATCAGTGCTGGGGAACTACCCATACATATGTTATACAAATAAAAAGCTTTAATTAAAAAAAAAAAAACAAAAAACAACTTATTTAGCCTCTCAATAGGGAACTTGTCAACTGGCATTAGAATTAGTAAACAGAACAGAAATGTGTGAACCGCCCACGGATATATCATTTCAATCCCACTACTTGGATAGCTGATTTCCAGAGACATCCATCTTTTATTGCCCAAAATGTTGTCATATTGTATATCCTCAGGTTTCTAAGTTTATTGAAATAGAGGGAAATGAGTGATTGGCAATTTCTGCTGAATACTTCAAATATTTACCTCTTCATCAAATGTTTTCATAGGCTATTGTCACAGGCCATAAGCCTCCACCTATTAACAGCTTGGATAACTGTTTTTATATCCTGCTCTGAAATTAAGATCTCTGGGGTTAGGCTTTCCATATCTCATGGCCAAAAATTTGGCCTTCTGATTCTTTTTGAATCTTTGGTTTTCCTTGGAATATATGACAATACAGAGCTTCAAGCAGAAAATGTTTGGGGATTGACTCAAGGAGAAAGGCTAATTCCCAAGTTTCCTCCATTGTTGTTATTGTTCAGTCATTTTTTCAGTCATGTCCAATTCTTTGGGACTCCTTTTGGAATTTTCTTGGCAAAAATACTGGAGTGGCTTACTATTTCCTTCTCCATCTCATTTTATACATAAAGAAATTAAGGCAAACAAGGTTAAGTTACTTGCCCAGACTCACATTTCCAATACTTAAACAATGATTAATACCTCAATATCATTTCATTCATTGCTATCTGAAATATCATTGATAACTAATTAACATTGGTAAGTTTTTGCAAAGGGATATTTACTGAGAAGATATAGTAAGAAGAGAAAATATAAGCATCTACTGTCTTCTCTATAGCCTTAGTTCCTGATGAGAATGGGATAAGACTTGAAATCATTGCTAAAAACATTTCTTTCACCAAAGAAGTCCCTTCTGGGTATAACATCGCTAATGAACAAGTTGTTTCTTGGCCATCAGGATAAGGAATCCTTTCATCTGACCAGTCACTGCCATGCTAAGTCTTGTAAGTCACTTACTCAAGGTCAGCTTCTTCCTAGACTTAGCTGCTAGACTTCTAGTGGCTCTTCTGAACTTTCAAGATTTTACAAGGTACTATACAAAAGATCCTAGAATGCTGTGCACTCATTCTCCAAAGCTCAACAAATCATCCTTACATCTCTTAGACAGTGAGAAGAGAGAACTAGATTTGGAAAATAGTGTCTTTTATATATAGATTCAGCTCTAACTTAGCAGCCAATCAAAAAATCATTTCTCCAACACTCAGTAAGCAGACAAAAAACAATACAAGATACCCATGCTCAGAACTGCATGCTCAGAACCAAGAAGATGGAAAATAAATTCTTGGCTTTCCATGTCATAATCTACTTTCAGAAGCTAGATTACCAAATCTCCTACATAGACTGGTAGTTGGCACACAGAGACTATTATACATTCTCCTCTGACTAGGTCCTCATTGGCCAGACCTCATTTGCATAGAAAATAAATGCAAAATTATTTTAAAGGAGAAAGGCACTAGCAAATTGTAGTGATTTATTATGGTTCATGAAGAACCTCTTTTGGCTTGATCATGGGATCAACAGAAGATTGATTTACAGAAAGATTTCACAAATCCTACATGATTTCTATACATCAAGCATCTGAGAGAAAGCAATAAACATTTGAATAAAATGGATTCTAGTTGAATGATCAATTGTCGACTATCATGCCCAACTCTTCATGACCCCATATGGTAGATTTATGTTTTGTTTTTTTTGTTTTTGTTTTTCTTTTTTTAGCAAAGATACTACAACAGTTTGCCCTTTCCTTCTTCAGTTTGTTTTATAGATGAGAAAACTCAGGTCAACAGGATTAAGTGACTGGCCAGGGTCATATGGCTAGTAAGGATCTAAAGTTAGATTTGAACTCCTGACTTTAGGCCAGGCACTCTATCCACTCCACATAGCTGCCCTGGATGAGGGAGTACAACTGTCAAAGAAGAGAATGAACTAAGTCTTGAAGCAAATTTAGGAACTCTAAGAAGTCCAGAAGAGAGAATTCCAGGCATAGGGAATAAACAATGCAGAGACATGAAGAAAAACAGAGAAATGAAAAATGGGAACTTCCAACATCATAATCTTAATTTGCCACATCAACATATTGATGTTTATCTCATCTCCAGAAAGAGTAATGGAACTCTTAACATTCCAGCTCCATGAAGTAAGAGATTCTAGCTCTCCTGAGACATACTCATTTATACAATATTTAACTTGATCAGGAAAGGCTTTTCATGTAATGTAGGATTTGACTGGGGCTTGAAAGGAAATCAGGAAGAAAAAATGAGGAGAAAGGGAGTTATAGGAAATTCCAGGGAACACAGAGACAGTAAATGAAAATACCCAGTGTCAGGGGAAGGAGAGACCAATATAAGAAACAACAAGAAGGTCAGTGTCAATGGATTGCAGAGTATGTGGAGGGGAGAGTGTAAAGTGGATTAAAGGTTGAAAAGGTGGGAAGGACCTAATTTATGGAAGAACTTAAAAGTTAAACAGAGTATTTTACATTTGATCTTGGAAGCAATAAGAGTTGGTTGAATAGGGGGAAATCACATGATTAGATCTGTGCAAGATCAATTTGACAATAGAGTAAAGGATGGGTTGGAATGAGAGAGAGACTTCAGTCAGGGAGACCAACCAGTAGTCTATTCCAATAGTCCAGGTGTGAGATGATAAGGACCAAAACTAGGATGATAGCAGTGTCAAAGAAGAGAAGAAAGAGTATACAAAAGATGTGAGAAAGGTAAAAACAATAAGACTTAACAAATGATTGGATATGGAAGATGGGAGAGATTGAGAAGATAAGGATGGTACCTAGATTGGGAGCCTGGGTTATTGGGAAGTGCTAGTACCCTTGAGAGTAATAGGGAACTTAGCAAGAAGGAAGGCTTTAATGATGAAGATTTGTCAGGCTGGAGCATGTTGAATGTAAGATGTTGACACATCCAGTTCAAAATGTCCACTAGACAGTTGGAAATGTGAGACTGGAGGTCAGGAGAAAGGTTATAATGGTATAAATAGATTTGCAAATCTTCTGCATAGAGATGATAATTAAATCCATGGGATCTGATGAGGTCACCAAAGAAAATGATGTAGAAGGAAAAGAGAAAATAATCCAGTACAGAGCCTTAAGGGACACCCATGGTTAATGGGTGTGGCCTGACAAAAATGCAGCAAAGGAGATTTAGAAGTAGAGAGAACAGTGTCATAAAAAACCTAGTGAGAAAAGATGGCTGCAAGGAAGAGATGTAAAATAATAACAGATTATGAACAAGAAAATGAATTTCAAAGATAATGAACAGGGAATAGTCTTTTTATAAGTGATGGCAAACTAAAAGATAAGCTCTGGAGAGGTGGAGGAATAGATCATGGGAAATAGCAAATTGAGAAATTGGGAAGGTTAAATATTTAAGAGAGGTGTATATTGAAATTTACTAATATGAAGACAAAAACCTTAAGATAGAAAGATTGTGGACTGAGCACTGAACTCATTGAGGAAGGAATAAGGACTGAGCAGGAGTGGACAGAATAGTATCCTGAAAACCTAATGAAAATAGTATCAAGGTAATCAAGGTAGTAGAGAAGGGTAATCAGCAGATCAAATGCTGCAGAAAGGTCAAGAAAAATAAGAACTGAGTTGCTATTAAATTTGGCAATTAAGTGCTCATTACATTTTCAGTTGAATGATGAAGCTGGAAGCCAGACTGCAAAAAAAGTTAAGAGAATGAAAAGAAAAGGAATAAATGATAAAGGTTAGCAGAAAATAATTAACAGAATTTTTGTTGGGTGATAAATATGTTATGTATGAACCTCAAAGGAAGAGAAGTTACTGGGTGATGGAAGAGAAACTGAAAGTGATGATAGGGAACAAGAATATTCCAACTCCCCCACCATGACCAGTGAGTTAGGTCTATGAATAAAATGTAATCAGGGCTGGGAAGTCTGGTCAGGGAAGCTGTATCATCAGGAATGAGTCATCTCTACGAGTGCAAAAAGATGGAAGGAGGCAGAAAGAAAAAAGATTTAATATTAAAAAATAGTTTTTTACCAATGAAGTAGACAGTGAAAGGAGTAAGTACCTTTAAAATTCAATATTGGTGGTGTTCTGTCAAGGGGGATGAAAGTGAGTAGTCAGTGAGGACCCAAGAATAAGATTTGAACAATAATAGCCAGAGGTTCAGAATCAGTGGGAAGGATGGAAGTATTTTAGCCATTAAGGAATTTGTGATGTAGTTATCATTGTCCATAGAGGTGGTGGAGTTGTCACAAGATGTTAGGCAACAAGCGGTGTCTATAGCTTTGGAGTTTCATATAGGCAAATTGATTTCTATGGAGTTTGGGTGGCTAAAGAGTGTACCTGGAGCACCTTCAGTCCAGCTAACCTCATTTATTACTTCACAATTTACAAAGAGCTTTTCCCAATTTTTGTTTGCCCAATTTTTGTCATTATATTAAGTATAAATACAAAGAAAGGGGGGAAAACCCATTCTCATATTCACTCATATTCACGTGGAGGAGACAACATGCATATAAATATATATAAAATTTTAAATCCAATACTCGTTTTCTCTACATGCTTTTAAGAAAGTCAAGTAGTATTGACTTATGGTTCTACTCTAATACTTCAGAGTAAAAAATGAAGCAGGATTTCTGCCCTTTTGTAGAAAAAACCTCACAGTTTTAGTGTTATGTTTAGCCATAAGATGCCAGATGGAAATGGAACCTCTAACTGCTTACTGCTCAAGACCAATGGCATTCAGAGAACAGAGCTACTCACAATTCCACAAATAAACTCTTGCTGTTATGGCTGTTATTGCAGAAGATATTCCATTACTACCTCTATGGTTATGCCCTCATACTTTGTAAGCATCCCAAGCCTCTTGTAGAACTCTCTTCCAAAAATAAGTCTCCACCCTTAATTATGTCACCACGTATTCATGGCTGGAGTTTTTTGCTCTGTGCTTTTGACATGAAGATTGACTTCAAACCTATAAGAGCAAAATCAACTGCTCATGGCCATATTATATTGTTCAAACTCCACTATGAGTTATCAAAGACCTCTTTGCTTGGCCTTTCCAAGCTAATTGAATTTTACAAGGAAACAGAATGAAACCCCAGATTATCCTGAATCATGAGCTGGGTGTGGTAGTGACTGGAAGGTGGTCTAGAAACCTTCTGAGGAATTCAAGCTGTCAACTAACCTACTGGTGTGATTTGACTGCCTGTAAATTATTTTTTATGGAAAAATTGCATTCTTACTCCAGAAGAGAGAGAATACGGCTTAGTAGACAGGAAACTGGTCTTGGAACAAGGAGAATCTGAATTCAAATTCCATATCTGACTCATTTTGACCAAGTGACCAAAAGTAAGTCATTTAATATTTCAATGCTCTGTCCAACTCTATACATTACAGAGAATTTTCTGCCCTAAATCATTAGAGAGAGAACCCTCATTTAGAAGTTACCCATACTAAAGAAGTTGTAGGTCCATTGCCTGATCCCTACTTCAGAAGATGAGTGTCAAGTCATCTGACTATAGTTCACAGATGCTGCACATCTAGGATCTGTTTCCATGAAAATACAGTTTGAAATAATGTTCTGGTAACGTTGAATTGATTTGAATATTGAAAAGAATGCCAAAGAGTGTAACACATATGACATATTTGGTTTAACCCACTAAAGGCACCAACTTTTCTCAGGGAAAGTGACCAAGTACCCTTGGTCAAAATTTCCTACATTTACATTTAAGGACCTTCAAGTTGTAATAAATATATATATATATATATCTTCTCAAAACTGCTCAAAATACTTCCAATTACATTTCCTAGCTCTGATGTCATAATTAATGAATAGATGGATGAATAGATGAATAAATAAATAAGTGAATTGCAAAAAGAATTTATTAGGTACTTAACTGTGAGCAAAATACCACACTAAGTTTTGGGGAGGTAAATATTGAAGAAAAACAGTCCCAGCTTTTGAGGAGCTCACATTTTAATAGAGAAAGACAATAGGAGTCAAATGCAAGTCAGATAAAAAGACTCAGTGATCCTTAGGGTATAGTGACAAAGTTGTTGATAATATATCATTCATAATTATATATCCATTTATCAAATCATATCTATTTCTAGTGCTAGCCTACCAGAGGCTACAAAATTTGTAGAGATCATTGCCAGGTTGTAGATCTACTTGGGTTGCTTCAATGGATGATAGAGATGGGGTCTGGGATGTAAGGTTTAGTGACCTGGGAGTCACTATCACTCCTGAAGTTCTTTGATTCTCTTGCTTGTCAGTGGTAGCTCTCAGGTTACTGGTGGTGATGGCAGATATGGCAGGCTCTTTTTCCACTAGGGATGTTCTTTAAGACTTGACACTAAACAGAACTGATAGTCTGGGGCTCTTAAATTTATAATTCTGGGCTACTGAGCTTCCAAGAAAGAGAGGTGTTTATATTTGTGACTGTTATTTGCAACACAATTTTGTTGGTACTAATGAAAGATCTGCATTTACCTCAACCAGATTTAAGGGACCTATGGATAGGAACTTTATCAATGACAATAAATTATCTATTCCACTTTTTCAAAGAGTTATTCCAAAGTTTCTCTTCTTCAATGTCCCAAAACCCTCTCTCCCACCTTTTTAACTGAAGAAACTTATGCTTTAATGAGAAAATTCAGAAGAAACTATTCAAGGACAGTCTCAAACATCACCCATTTTGGATATCTTCATCAAAGAAGGTGCTGTGCTCTATAAGCAAAGCAGAATTGAAGTAGTCCAAAAGACACACAAGATGCACAAATTTAGAGAATCTTCTCCAATTATTCACAAGTATTATTTGTGCTTCACCTGTGGTATAGCATTCTGAGCTCATATTAGTCTAATCAGCTACAGTTGGACACACTGTAATTTAACTCTAACCTACTGATGTCATCTTGGTTCTCTTTGAGAGTGATGGACAACAGCCAATCAACTAATTCCATTCTCTCCCATCTTTTTGAACAGATTGCTTACATTATCACTCCTATCTCCAATTTTCAGTCTTTTCCTATCCACTAATTTTTTCCCTGCCTACCTATAACCATGCCCAAGTTTGTACAATCTTAAAAAAAAAAAATTCTCTATACCTTAGCATATCTTTAGACTTATCATCTCTTTCACAAACTCTTTAATAAGGGCAGTTAGCAAAACAAAACAAAACAAAACAAACAAACAAACAAAAACACTTGCATTAAGTACTTACTGTGTGCTAGATACTGTGCTAAATATTGGAGATAAAATATGAATAATACAGCCACTTACAAGGAGTTTACAATTTAATCAAAGAAGACAATACACAAAAGGAAACAAAACCTAAAAACTGAAAAAACTGAAAAAGTTGAGGACTTGGGGAAGGATGTTCAAGATAGGAGCATTATGGGGAAGTCCAATGTGATTCGGCCAGTTTGAAAACGAATTGATAACTGTCAGAGACACCCTCCTTGAATGGAGGTTTTAGAAGGAGCTCTCTATTCTGCCTTTCATCAAAGGGGCCCCAGGAGCAGATGGTACAATAATCTGTAATAGTTGTTTCCATTTGTCCTCTTATTGTGTTCTCACCTCTTTGCAATTTCATTTCTGACAAGATTCAACTGAAGCTCTTCTTTCCATAGTTAACAATGACATCATACTGTCAAAAATCTGATTTTTTGTCTCATTTTTTTCTTGATTTCTGTGCAGTATTTGAAAATATTTATCAACCTTTCTTCTTGAATGCTCTCATTAAGATTTTCATGACACTTCTCTATCCTGAATCTTTTCCTTCCTTTCTGATCCTTCTTCTTAACATCTTTTATGGAATCATTATCAGTTTCTTATTCATGATTCTGAGTGTTCCCAAGGACTCTATCCTGCACTTTTTCTTTTTCCTGAATAATCTCATATTTTCTCATGGGCTTAATGATAACTCATATAGAGATCTATATATGCTTAAATCTATATATTTAGTTCCTGTGTCTCTTCCAAATTTCATTACCAGTTGTCAATCAGACATTTCAAACTACATATCCCATCTGAAACTCAACATGTCTAAAACAAGATCATTTTCTTTCTATACAAAACTTCCCCTTTTCTGAACTTTTCTTATTGTGCTGAGAATACCACCATCTTTCCCATCTCCTAAACTTGCAACCTCAGTGTTATCTTTGAATTCTCCTTTATCTCACATATTTAATGTGACAAATCTTGCCATTTGTACCTACATTATTATTTTTTTAATATCAGAGGGAAATTATTATTTAATTAAGACTAAGGTTTTTTTCTCTTCTTATTTTCTAATTCAGAAATGAACCTTTGTAGGTTCTCCAGTCAGACTTTGAAGATCAGAACTGAAAATTTTGGTGAGATAAACCCAATTGGGAAAGCTTAGATATGATCAGAAAATAAAGACGTTCTAGTATAGAGGAATGATGAAATCTGTCCTATTGTATTTTAGTCAGACAGATCTGAATGGAAGCAGACTCCCCCTTTTGTCTGGTTAGAAAGTGTTCTGGGCAGAGAAAAGTCTCTTTGTCCAAGACTGACAGTAGCTCAAAAGACACACAAAACCCTGATTAGAATAAGTGTACCTCTCATTATAATATTTATTCTTTCATTATTTGATAACCAGTCAGAGTTGATTTCTACTTTCAGGAATGCTTACTCTTCAAAGAGCACATAAACTTTGAGTGAGTTCCATGAGGAGTCTTTGGTTTAGGAGAGACAAACAAATGACCTTTTTATTAATTATCTGTTAGCCATAATTAATAAGATGATTGCTAATTACCCAGAAATTGTTTCTCAAACTTTTATAGTCACAGATTTGATACTTTCTCACTACTTAGACAGCCACCATCTTAGTTCAAGCCCTCATCACCTCTAGCTATAATGGCTCCTAATGGTCTCATTGGCCTCCATAGAGCTTTTCTCCACTCCAATGCATCCTCTACATACTTAACAAAGTGATTTTCCTTTTGTACAGGTCTTACCCCATTCATGAAATTCTAATGACTCTATATTACTTATAAAACAAAATATAAACTCCTCTGTTTGATATTTAATATCTTTCATAACCTAGCCTTTCTAGGTCAATTGAATATCAGTCTTCCCACATTCCACAGTCCAGTCAACTTAGTTTTCTTACTTTTACATATTATGAATAAATTTCTATAAATAAATGCTGCTTGTCCTGATAGAATATAAGCTATTTAAGAATAAAAATAGTTTCATTTTTGTCTTGATTCCTAGAAATTAACATAATATCTGGCACACAGTATATACTTAATTCTTGCTGATGTGAGTGTTTACAATGCATTTCCCTCAAGTGAGTGGTCACAATTAAAAAATGTTATAGACTCTTTTGAGTGTCTTCATCGTTCAACATCAGATCCATTAATAAATTCTGCAGCTTGGGGAAAGCAGCATGAAGCATACTTTTAAATCAAAATTATAGTTCATTATATGACTGTATGGAATGTGAAATAATTAAGGTGATTTAAGGTGATTTCAATTGAACAAAAGGAAGAATTACCATGGTACTTCAAAAATAGAAATTACTAGCAATACTTGTTACCTCATAACTTTCTATTTTAATTCTTGCTAAATAGGAAAAAAATTAATTTTTCCCACCTACAAAAGAATTGTATGTATTGGATTTTTAGGCTCCCTAAATATTAATGCTCTGGAGTAACAAAGAAAGTATACCTTAAAGACAGCAAAATTGGAAGAAAATAGCCTGTCTGAAATACAGAAATAGTTTTTTTTTAATAGAATTTTTTGGCCTTCCAGAATAGCATGTTTAAAATTGATCTTGAATATTAAAAAGGTTGCCTGAAATAGATGGGACAAAGTCAGTAGAATCCAGAAATTCTTATCAGGAAGAAATCCTTAAACTAAACTCACCAAGAAATCAACATGCTCTAGAGTTTGATGTCAAAAGAAGATTCTTGCAAGCAGACAAAAGATTGTTCACATAAAAAAAATACCAGTCCAAATCATTTATCAGATGAATTAAATGAAAGAAAAGACTGAACAATAATATACCAAAAAGGAAAGGAAAACAATTTCTACCCTAGGATATAATAACTTGCCCTTCATAGTATACTTTTACATGAAAAAGAGATAGACATAAAATGGTATGCTCATAATAATTTCTTTAACAAAGATGAGCCAAGTACTTGAACTATAAACCACAAAAACATAAAATTTAATTAAAGTGAATAAATCCATATAGCATGAAAAAACTAGGTGATGACAACATTTGTATATTGCAAGGAGGAAACAAGATCATTGGTCCTTTGAAGTTCACCTTATCAGAGAGCCACTGAGGAAACAAAGAGAACAATTATGAACTAATTCCATGATGAGTAAAAAGAAAATATATGTAAAGCTGGGATACTTAACTATGAGTTTGTAATCTTTAAAAAAAAATGTTGATTACTATATTTCAAATTAAGTAGTTTACATTTTAATACCACACATTTTAATTTATGCTTTTAAAAACATCATTCTGAAAAGAGATCTAGAATCACCAGACTGTCAAATCGGTTAGTCTTTACCATAAGAAAAATTAAGAATCCCTAATTTAGAGACAGAGAAGGTGGGGAGAGTTTAATTATTATTTCCTGGGGAAGTAGAAGAAAAAGAGAGGCTCCTGAATTATATTTTTATCTAGTCTGGGAAGGGGGATGTTAAAGGTTATGTCAGAAAAATTACAATCAAAGAATATGGGTCTGAGGTAAACAAGGGCAAAATGATCTGTAGATATCTAGGTTTTTTGTAAGGCTAGTCCAAGGATTTTTGATTGGGCCTTGAAGGATATATGTTTGATGGAAAAAATAAGAGATAGCTTTTTCTTTTTTTTAAAGAAAACAAAGGGGCATCTAGGTGGCATCTAAATGGCACAGTGGATAGAGCACCAGCCCTGAAGTCAGGAGCACTTGAGTTCAAATCTGGTTTCAGACATTTAACACTTCCTAGCTGTGTGACCCTGGGCAAGTCACTTAACTACAATTGTCTCAGGAAAAAAAAGAAAGAAAGAAAGAAAACAAGCTATAGATTCCCAATACTGATTTTAAAACTATCTAAAAACAGCGTAGCAATATTTGATGGAGGAAAATGTAAACAATTTCAGCATTAAATGTTAATGACTAAAAAAAGTGAAACAGAAGAGAACCATATGATAGGTTAGAAAAACAAACCATAATAAATTTGGTGCATACAAGAGAAATTCTTAAAATACAAGGTCACATAAAAATTGAAGTGAGAAATTGGAGTAAAATGCATTACTTTTTACATAAAGTTTGAAAAGCAGTACATAGAATCATGATTTCACATAAACAATAACAGTAGATATTTCAATAATAACAATAAATATTTCAAGAAAGACAAATATACTTAAAGACACAAGAGCTGAGGAAATTGTATTTCTTCATTGTCTTTCTGGTATGGGCATTTTTTCTAATGATGCAAAGCACACACCTATATCTTTTTATCTTACATGGTATTTTTTCAATTTCCTCAAAGATATCATCCACAGGAGAATCATTTAACAAAGCGAATTTCCATTTCCAGCTCTTAGTATTAATTACAATCCAATAAAACACGTGGTTTATCTATCAAATACACTTTACTCTCACTACATAAATATCCCAATCCTTTAAATGTCATCACGCAGATACTGATAAATATGTATATACATGTATGTGTAGCACACATACTATATATGTTGGGGGAAAGAAAAAGAGAGAGGGAGAAAGGAAGGAAAGAGAAAGAAAAACTTTTCTACCATGTTCTAGAAGTGTCTTCATTCTAGAAGATCACTTTATTCTAGAATTCATAACTGGGAAGTACTCTCTGCTCCTTTGGTACTTCCTACCATTAAACTTTGATGACTTTGGAAGAGAAAATGAGACTAACAACTTCATGCAACTCTGCTTCACTTAAATCCTGCGAATTCACAAGAAAGTCAAAACATTACATACACTTTAACATTGTGATGACATTAGTCTTCTTCGAAACTGAAGGATCAACAACAACCATAGGATCCAGTGTATCTTCCCCCCTCCCATTTTTAAAGAACTCTGATGACTTTACTCTGTATCAGTTCATACAGATCTTTCCTTGCTTCTATATTCATCACATGCATCATTTCTTATAGCATAGTAATATTCCATTAAGTTCATGTGCCACACTTTGCCTAGCCATTCCCCAGTGATAGATATCTACTTTGCTTCCAAAGCTTGGTTATCACAAAAAGTGCAGCAATGCAATGCTTTTAATTTGAAATTGAGCTATTAGTGTGGGAATCACATGAGCAGTTCTATTTTGCACAATAAAAGTCATTCAGTAAATTAGTTCTTGTGAATTTTACAACTCAGGAGGACAAGTCAGGGAATTCTGCTGGCTCCTTTCAGGCAGAGCTCACTACATTTCCCGAATTAAAATCCCTTTGTCAATCTGCCTTTTTTATATGCAAACTCTTTTGTGGATTTTCTTTCTCCATAATATTAAAGCTCTGAAGTTCCTTTTATTATTAATATTCTGTCATCCTAAAGGCTCATAAAAAACATAAATAAGGCACTGTTCCACCAGAATCCAAACCTGTGTTTCTGCATGCTAAGAATTTTAAGGGCTTTTAAACAGGGTTTTTAATTTGGGACCATGAACTTTTTTTTTTTTAATATTTTGGAAACTGCATTTTATAATAATTGGTTTCCTTTTTAATCTTGTGAATTTTATTTTATGGATTTAAAAATATATTTCTAGGACACAGCCCATAGGCTTCACTAGACCATCAAAAGGAGTCTATATCACTCACTCACTCACACAAACACACACACACATACACACACACACACACACACACACACAAATTAATAATGCTTGATTTATGGAATAGATCCAGATTTTTACAATGGTACAACTATTGACTTATGGGAACTTGAGTCTGTAAAGCTGAGAACCTAGCTAGAGATAGGGGCCTGAGATTCACTGAGGAGGAGGAACAATAAAAACTTAGCTTTATCTCTAGAAAATTTTGAATTGTTGATCGAGATGTGAATAAGTCATAGATGGTAATGAGTCAACAAAGCTAGGTCAAATACATTTATGCAGACTAATATAGGATCATAGATTTAGAGCTGGAAGGGGTCTTAAATATTAAGTAGGTCCTTTTATGCAGAAGGAAACTGAGGCACAGGCAAATTAGGTGATTTGCCCAAGATTTTGAATCCAGATCTTTTCTCCATAGACTTTACTTTTTTTATATCCTAATACCATATTGCCTTCCCTACAATTGTATACTTAATCATATGAATCTTTCGTCCTTGTAATATTTGAGCTGACTCACCCCTCTTATCCTCTGGTAGAGTTTTTAAACTTTGGTCTTATCTCAACTGAATAAGAGGAGGAGCTTTATTCAATATTCACTGCATATGTCCAAGCTGTTGCTAAGCCCTTCACAACTTCTACACATTTCCTTCTCTCCACTCACACAGCTGTCACTCTGATACAAGCTCACCTCATCTCTTACTTGGACTGTTGCAGTAACTTTATAACTCACCTCCTTGCCTCAAATCTTTCCCCATTCCAGTGCATCCACCACTCTTGTTGCCAAAGTAATTTCTCTAAAGTCCTGACCTGACCACATGCCCCACCTCTTTCCATTCAATAGGTTCTAGTATTTCCTATTGCCTTTCAAATCAAATATTAAAGCATTCTCTGGCTTTTAAAGCTCTTCATAACTTGGCACCTTTCTATCTTTCCAATCTTTTGACATCTTTTTTTTTTTTTTAAATCTCTATTCTTTACACTTTGTACTTCATGTCTTTTCACTAATTGTCCCTCATGTCTAGAACATTCTCCTTCCTTTTGTCCAACTTCTGGCTTGTCTAAATTCCTATAAAATTTAACTCAAATCCCACCTTTTGCAAGAAGTCTTCTATAGTATGTCTTTATCCTAATGCATTTCTTCTGAGATGCCCTCCCATTTACATGGTCTATACCTTGTATGGACAAATGTTTGCATATTGGCTCCCCTATTAAAATGTAAACTCCTTAGTCTGGTAGAGATGCCATTTTAGCAAGCCAAGAGAACTTATATGTGTACCAGGTCCTCATAATATTTGTATCTCCAGCATATAGAACAGTGCCTTAAGCATAGTAAATGCTTAATAACTGATTGTTGTTGCTAGATTTTTGTCTGTTGAGGTTTTGCCATGCCAGGAGGAAAGGGGACTAGTCAAAGTTCCTTGGACTTAGAATTAGTCTAGTGGAAAAAGTGGGTAAAACAAAGATAAAAAATATTCTGGTCTGGCAGTAACATCAGTGATCAACAATGGACATAAGTTGGATTAAACAACTACCATATTTAAGTAGAAATCTCATTTCTCATTCAGACTAGAAAGTCTATAGCCAATTGCTACAAAAATATCTAAATCACTGGATAATTGATAAATTAGGAAAAGTTAGGGCCAAAAATACAAAATGAGAATAATAGATTGAACAGTTTATTGACAGGAAACATATCATATGCCTCACTTCTGGCAAATATGGCTGGTGCATATGAAAAACTAATTGAGGTATTTATTGAGAGAGTCAAGTATATGAAAAATAAACTAATGGAATTGAACATCTTTACTATGTCATTCCATGTGAAACCAGCTGATGTGCCTGATAACCTACAGCACAAAATCATTCAGCTGCAAAGCAATGATGAGCTGAAAGCTAAGTACAACCACTTCCCATTTTATGAGTTCTATACACGTTACATAAGTAATGATGAATTCCCCACTTTGAGGAGAATTGAAACATGTATTGAAATATGCATCTGTGTTTAGAACTACTTGCTGCTTCAGGCAGTGCTTTTCAAAATTTTAACACTGTAAAAGTTAACTGAACTCCAGAAACCTGAAAAAACAACAGCAAGTAGCAACATTATCACTATTGGCTAACATCCTATGCCTCACCAAAGAGAAGCAGTTATAACCATCACATTAAGAATGAGTTAATTAAATGTTTGACCAAATATAGCAGGCTAATTTTTAAATTATTACTTTTTGTATGGCCCAAGAATGATGTTTAAATATCCAAATGACCGTTGGCAGAAAAAAGATTCCCCACCTCTCTACTAGAAGAACCAACTCATATCAAACTTGACATTCTCCTTGTATCAAAGAAGGAATTAGGAGAAATTCAGAGTGAAAAAAAAGTCTTTCTTGGCTGTAGCTGTAGAAATGACCATTATCTGATATAGGCCAATGAAAGTATATAGAACACTGGTGCTATGAACCTGGCCATTTAAATTTCCTTTTTTTGGAATTGTCTAGAGACCTTCTAGACTCTCTAGGCTGCAGGACAAAAGAGAAAACCTTGATCAGGTTTCTTGAAACTACCTCTTGTAGTTCTTTTTGCCCTGAAGCTGCCACAATTGAAACACAGGATCTCTGTAGACTACATGATTCTAAATAAAACCTGAATATGAAAATAACAATGAATTCAGGGAATTTAAGCAAAATATTTAGACCTAAATGGAAACTTAACAGATATCCTGAATAACAAATGGGTTAGTAATACGTAATTATACAGAAAATATTAAATATTTTGAGACAACATGCTAAGTTCTTAGGAAAGATCATATACACTGAAAATATAATAGAAGTTTTCCCAATAAATAAAAAAGTAAAGCACAGATTCCACTCTTCAGCATATTTAATTCTAAATATTCTAGCAATAGCAATAAGACAAGAACAAGAAATTTATAATGTAAAGATAAGAGTAGAGGAGATGAAATCATTCCTTTCTGCTAATGACATAATCAGCAAAAATAGTATTTGAAACAATTTATAATATGGCAAAGTGAAAGGCTAAAAAATGAATGCACAAAATTGACAGTATTTCCATATAATAGCAAGAAAAAAAAAACAAGAGACAACAATAGAAAGATTAATCCCATTACAAAATGCACAATGTTTTTAAGACCAATCTATCTACAAAAAACACAAAATACTGGTATAGAGTATATTAACAAGTGTTCTTTAAAGGAATGATTACAAGAGGGAGAAGGGGGCCCTGGTCCAGACATATTTACAGATGAATTTTACAAAATAATATCTCAATGTGCAGGAAAAGAAAATCATCTGCTAAATTGATTTGATGAGTCATGTATAAAATAATAGCTAATCCAGTGATATATAAAATGAATAAATAAATATGATTATAGAATAATATCAGTACAAAAATGAATATCAATGCAAAATTATCAATATAATCCTATAGCAATATATCCAAGAAATTATGGGAATTAGATTATTATTGATTTTATACCAGGGATACAAAGATGGTTCAACATAAGGAATAAATGAACATAATCCCATTTTTTCAACAATCTTTAAATTAAACTATTATATCTATAGACGTAAAATTGGATTTATGATTTCATTTGTAAAGAAAGCTCCCTTTACCAAAGCAGAGTTGGTTAAGTGACTTACCAAGGATCACACTACAGCCAACACAATAGTAAGAGCATTGAAGTTTGATTCACAGGACATTTGAAGAAGGGTAAAGTTTTGTCCAAGAGTCATGGTTCATATTCAGTTTGAAAGAATTCAAAGAGATTCTCTTGTAATCACAAAAAATTTTATTAATGCAGGAGTTAAATAAACCAAACTCTCAGCATAGAGTTTAGAAAGTCTAGTAATTAGTAAAAGTTTGGGAGAGCTTATATAGTGAAATTTTGAATTTCAGTTAGCAGTCTAACATATGCTCCAAATGAGTAACAGGGACCTACATGAAGGAGCAAGGTTGTAAAATACAGAAGACAGATGATGATGGAGCTAGGATATGTCTTTTAGCAAAGTAATGTCAATCAGGTAAGGAGCCAGGCTTTTAAAAAGTCAGGTAAGAAGCCGGGATGTGACTTTTACAGAAGACAGATAAGGGGTTTTATTGTTCCTCACATTCCTCAGATAGAAGATATGCAGTTTGAGTAGACTCTGGGCTCTGATCAATCATTATTATACCAAAAGCATAGGACAATTTTTTTTTAAATTCTAACTTTATTAATATCAAATGATGGGGGTCAATAAAACATCTATAACTATAGATTTATAAACCTTTCCTATTTAAACTTTAATAAGAATGATAGCTAGTATTTATAAAGCACTTCAAGGTTTGCAAAGTGATCTTATTTGACTCACAATAATCTTATGAAATACTTATTAGCATTGCCATTATTCAGATTTAAAATTTGAGTTTAAAAGATCTGCCCAGAGCTATACAGCTAGAAAACCTGAGACCAGATTCAAATTCAAGTCTTCCTGACTCTTGATCCAATGTTCTATCAGCTGTCATACAATTTGTTTTACTCATTGTTCCTCAACTCCTTATGTCCAAAGTTTCAAATCTTGCCATTATCTATCTCTGGAACAACTCTCTAGAACTTAGGCACTACAATAGTTCATTTCTTCATTATTTCTGCAATAATGTCCTAATTGATTCTCCCTCCTTCAAGTTTTCCCCCCACTTCAAACCATACTTTGTACGGCTGTCAAAGTGATTTTTTTTTCTTAAATGGAAATCAGAGCATGCACTCACCTACTCAACAAGTCCCAGTGACTCACTATCACTTCTAAAATCATGTACACATTCCTCTATTTCTCTTTTAAAGCCTTTCACACCATGCTTTGAGCATCTTTCCAGATTCGTGGAGAGAAACAAACAGACAGACAATTTTTAAACTATTTTTTGCTAGGTACTGTGTCAAATACAGGAAATAATAATAAAATAGATGGGGTGTGCCTACCCTCAAGGAGCTTACATTCTAATGAGGAAAAATAACACATGAAGAGGAACTAGAAAAGGGTTTGGGAAAAGCAGGACACAGCTGTGACGTAGCTGGAAATGTTGTTAAGTACTATGGAATTGTAGAACAGAACAAAATAATCCAAAGCTAGTCAGTAAAGAGTAGTTTCAGGAGCATAGTCTAGAATGAAAATGAGGATCTGAGTGAAGAATGGCATGACTGGAGATGAATGAGAAGTAAATATAAGCATTTTGAGAACAGGGACTATATTATTCTTTATCAGTGCTTAGCACAGAGCCTGATACATAATAGATGCATGATAAATATTTCAGATTAATTCATTGATTTAAAAAGAAGGGTTGGTCATATGGTAAAGATGAGACATAAACAGTCGAGACACCCCTTTGCTCCCCTAATATCCTCATGTCAAAAGAAAAAAAGGAGGCCTGCATTAAGTGCACATGGTACTGTGACCAATTTTTGAAGAATAGGGAGAAAAATTGTGCAGGAAGGTAGGTATGAGTGGGCTAGCAACACTTATTGGAAGGAACACTAAAGTCAATGAGATCACAGATCAGCTGGAATATTTGAGAAATCCCTTGTGCTTACATAATACTTTAAAATATATAAAGTGCTTATATTCATTCACTCATTTGAAAATCAGGACAGACCACTCAGGCAAGTACTACAAATGTCATTATTCTCATTTTACAAATGAGGAAACTGAGACTCAGAAAAAACTTGCCAATGATCACATAGCTTATAAGTATTTAAAGAGGACTTCAAATCTAATTCATTGTTGCTTTAAGTATGACAATCCGTAACATCATACTGAGAATTTAATTTTCCATGTTTGAGATGCAATTAAATTCTTAGCTAGTCCCCAAGTTCTTCTAATGTTAGAAAATCAGGTTATTTGTTAACGTCTAGATTTCTTAAGGTGTTCTATGTTTAAAAAAATTAAAAAACAAAACTTGATTGCTACATGATATTTGGGTCAGAATGACCTCATCAAAACGATCTTTTTGGCTCCTGTAAGATTAAACACTATGCTAACACGATGTTATCTATTAGCTAATTATCTCCATGGTCTTCCAAAATTCCTGACATCTCATGCCACTTTAGATTAAACTGCTGTTGCATTACTGTTACCAATACTACCAGGATTCTCTGCATCAGTCTTTCAATTTTCCTTAATTATTGTGTAGTCGTAGATGAAGTTGTTACCCAAAGTATTGCCCTATAACTCCATACAATATTTGCAAGATTTTGACCTCTAATAATTTTCAAATAAAAGGAAAGCATGGGTATTTAGGTAAACTAGAGGAGCTGCTTTTAAAGCCTTAATTTCTTCAGATAACTTAATCAGTTACCATGGTCAGACAAAGTATTGAATATTGAACAATCTCTGTCTCTATCTCTCTCTCTCTTTCTCTTTCTCTCTCTCTCTCTCTCTCTCTCTCTCTCTCTCTCTCTCTCTCTCTCT
>JAJPUD010000247.1:235485-331264 GCA_023553655.1 Myrmecobius fasciatus
TCTCTCTTTCTCTTCTTTCCTCTCTCTCCCTGTCTCTGTCTCTCCCTGTCTCTGTCTCTGTCTCTCTGTCTCTCTTTCTCTCTCTTTCTCCCTCCCTTTCCCTTCCACCTTCTTTCTCTGTCCTTCCCTCCCTCTCTTTTGCTTCCTCCCTCTCTCTCTGTCTCTTCCTGTCTGCCTGTCTCTCTCTGTCTCTGTCTCTGTCTCTCTTTCTCTCTGTCTTTTTCTCCTTCCCTCCCTCTCTTTCTCTTCTTTCCTCTCTCTCCCTGTCTCTGTCTCTCCCTGTCTCTGTCTCTGTCTCTCTGTCTCTCTTTCTCTCTCTTTCTCCCTCCCTTTCCCTTCCACCTTCTTTCTCTGTCTCTCCCTCTCTGTCTATCTGTCTCTGTCTGTCTTTCTGTTTCTCTTTTTCTTTCTCTCTCTCTTGATATATATATATATATATACATATATATTCACACACATATGTGTATGTAGTTATATGTGTTCATATGTATACATACATATACAAATAAAATTTATATGATACTTTTATAATCAATTCTGAAATAATTTGAAAACAATATAAAACACTTAAACTATACTGAATATAATTTAATCTTTGATGATTTGGGAGGTTTTTTAGAAGACATTCCATATTTATATCTATAAACACAATTTTTTTTTGTAAATACAATACTTTATATTGCCTTAGTGTTCACTATATTTTTCTTTTCTGTGTTTTTGCATCAGTTGAACCTCATATCTGGAATTAACTCTAATTTCACCTCAGCTTCTTAAAATCCCTTAGTTTCCTTTGATTCTCAGTTCAGATAATACCTGCCATGCCAAAGTTTACTTGATTTGCCCTTCCCTCCAATTGTTATTGCCTTTTTTCTATTTCACAGCCATTCATATACCTACATGTAGCTTTTTCCCTGGGTTAGATTGTAAACTCTTCAAGAGTGGAAAATTTTAGTCTTTTGTCTTCCTAGAGTTTAGCATAGTCCCTGGCATAGTGGGAGCTTAAGTTCTTGTTTATTGAAAAGCAAATTTTCTCACAATACCCACTATCAGGTAGACAAAATTCTGTTATTGTTTTGATTTTAGGATAAGTTTATTAAGTCCCAGATAGTTTTACTGAGTACTTTCCCAAAGTCGTACAACAAATATCAGTCAGAATTTCAGCCCAGGTTTTTCCTGACTTTCTGATACAAGGATGTTAAGGGAAAACTATACTTCCTCTACAGAGAAACTACAAAGGAAAACTAAGCTTCCTAAGTTTTGATTAAATAAAAAGCTTGGTAAATTTAAATTCTAATTCAAAAAGCATTTATTAAGCATGGACTGGTTGGAAAGCACAGCACTAAGTACTGGGGGAGATACAAGACTGAGGCAAGTAAAGACCCTGTATTGCTAGAACTTAACATTTAGTAGGGGATGTAACATCTGCAAGAGGCAGTGAAGACTCAAAGACAGTATGGAGATTTGGGACATTATCATCATCATTATCAACAATATCATCATCATCATCATCATTATCATATCACTAGCATTCATATATGCCAGACATTGTGCTAAATGCTTTAAAATTATTTTCTCATTTGATCCCCATAACAACCCTGAGAGGTAATTTCTTTTATTACTCCCATTTTACAGATGAGGAAACTGAGGCCAATGGAAATTGTTACTTATTCAAAGTCACACAGCTAGGAAGTGTCTAAGTTTAGATTTGAACTCAGATCTTTCTAACTTTCTAACTCCAGTTCCAAGGCTTTATCCATTTCATCACCTAGCATCCCCTTTTATTGTTATTTCTTAGACTTTGTGAGGCTGTTCTTTGATTGTTTCTTCTGCTGCCAATTACAGCTGGAGATCCCTGAGGTACTCTCTCAATCAAAGGTCTATGGATTAAACTAAGATTTTCTTTTAATAGCAACTGGTATTTTCCACTCTTGAAGAGTTTACAATCTAACCGAGGGAAACAGCTACATGTAGGTATATGAATGGCTGTGAAATAGAAAAAGGCAGTAACAATTGGCGGGAAGGGCAAGTCAAGTAAACTTTGGCATGGCAGGTATTATTTGACTACTAAGGTAGTCAACTTACCTTAGAACCTTCCTCTACCTTCTTCCAGTCCAGAGTCTTAACTTTTTTGTGCCATAAATTCTTTTAGCAGTGTAATGAAGCCTTATAGACCCCTTCAAGAAATGTCTATTGCCTACATTTATAATTGAAGGACATTATAAATTTAAGTTAGTTATTAATGAAAATAAAAATATCATCTGTTTTTGCCTATCCACATTCCCTGACACATTGAAATTTATCTATGGCCCTTAGTTTAAGAACCTCAGTCTAACTCCACAGAAACCTGCTGAAAAACTCCACTCTTTTAGAGGTACCAAGATTGTGTGAGGCTTGTTTACACAGGATCTCAAGGCATTATTCCAAGAAGAAATGGGTAGTCACAACACAAGAGAAAAAGAAGGCCCTGGTGACCAAGTGCTAAAAAGGAGAAGGGAATTCTGTTACGAAGGGATCTAAATTTGAGTTTCTGGGGCATTTTTTCATCCTCAGATGTAGGTAAACAATGACTGACTATCCATCCATTTTTCAAGAGAACACACTCTTAGAGGCCTTATAACTCTACATCTTATGAATGAGATGAGGAGCAATTTCTTTCTGACATATTTGGATTGGAACACCATTCCTTTTTTTAAAACAATTCTTATATAGAGAACCAGCAAGCTGTTTGGAAACTTAACAGTTGTTCCCTGGCATGAATGTGTCTTCTGTAGCTACATGAAAAACCTGACACTCTTATAATAGCTACTTATCTCATCTTAAATTTCTACTCCTCCAAAGGTAAAACAATACAGATTACCATCTCTTTGCTGGTAAATGTTTGGAAAGTTTCCTTCCTGGGGTCTTCATACTCCAATAGACTGCCAGCACAAACACAGCAATAATCACATCTAATTTATTATTCTACCTCCTCTAATTCCTAGCCTGGAGTTCTAAATATCCTTGGGAGACTCCCATTGTGAGAATCCCCATAATCACCTTAAAAGATATATCTTAGGGAATTGCCCCAGGTAAATAATTTCTAAGTTATTTGCCTGAGTCCCAAAATTATAATAATAGTACCTACTTCCCAGGATTGTGAGAGAAGAAATGCAAAAATTTTTATAAAGCTCTTTGAAAACTTTAAAGTGCTAAAGAAATGCTTGCTATTATTATGTGTGAGAAATGGAATTTTCACCAGGCTTTCCTGACCCTAATCTTAATACTCTTTCTGCTAAGCCATCTGCTTCTGCTGGTTGTACTGAATACTTAATAAATAGTCATTAATGTTTGGCTCCTAAAAAAAGAGAGAATAAAATGTATTTCTCTCGTTCCTTTTAGAACTAGGAGATTAGATTGCCCCTACTGTCAGATTTTGCTGATATGTCAGTTTTGTTTTTAATCTTTGTTTCTTTCTGGGTAAGGACAGAAACATTTAGAAAGGAAGGTAATATAAAAATAAAATATATTAATAGAAATTTTTTAAAGATATTAATGTTTTTTAAAAAATTGAATTGTTGATGATTTTTCCACCTTATCTTTTCCCATTTTCCCTTCTTAGCATCATGATCACAGATATTTTATTTAGCATTTGGTATAATGTATCACCAGAATTGGAGCAAGAGAAGCTTATTGAGAAAGTAAAAATTCTGATCCTTTTGGCTGAGTAACTCAAGTACCAAAACAACAATGAAAAAATATATGTGCAAAATAAAGTTTTAAAACTAACAAGAATGAAGGAATATCATGGTGTGATCTAAGCAAAATTCCATGTTAAATGCCCATTATTCACTTGGCCTGCATTTGTTTTTTTCTAGCTAATTTCAGAGATGGAGGTCTATTTTTTTTAATCACAATGAGCTTTTTATAAACCAAAACTTCAGGTTCTTTATATTTGTTGACATCTGGGTAGAGAGATATGTTTTGCTTTAGTATAAAAACATTCTTGCAACCTGCCTGATAACTAAAACAGCATGCACTTTGAGAAACTTGAAATTCTCAAATGAGGATTTTCCTTTAACGATTTATTTAACTTTAGATAAAATAAAAGACATTCAGAACTTGGGCTCTACTCAAAGGAAGTTAGATCACAAGGAAATTTCAGTGTTTCAAGCCAAAGAAACTGTGATATTTTTCACTCTTAGAACTTAGTGATGGCTTGCTATCACTTTTTTTTCTCTGAAATCTAAATCCCTAAATCTGCCACATCAGAATGTCCTGAATGGTGAAATTCTGCCCTTTGAATGACCCTAAAAGCCCAAGTTTTTCCTATATGAATCATCATTAAGAGAATGCTATCCACATTCCTAGGTACAACAATGGGTCACTAGGGAATTTTGTTGAAACAAACAAATGTGATGCAGTTTCTTGAGCCCGCCAACTTGCCATACTAATTCCTCTCCAATCTAATATAGTACTTCTTATCACAAATCATCTTTAAAGAAATAAGTCCATGAACATGGCTAAGATTTTTGGACACTAGAGAATCATTTCATCACACTCTGGCCTGCAGAATCTTTGCTCCAATTCTTCATAACCTTGGAAAAAATGAGCATGAAGACATTGCACATTACAGCTCTAGTACAAGTCTATTACAACAATGTCAACTAATGTCCAATAAGCAACTTTTTTTTTTTCAAGGAATCCAAGGCACTTTCCAGTCCTTCTTGTATTTTTTTTCTGAGGTAAGAGCTGACTAAAAATTAGTGGTAGAATTAAGACAGGAGTTCAGCCTATTGTTATTACCTTCATCTTTCTGGGTTAATGAAAGGGCTGGGTATCATAGAAAGAAAAAAAAAACTTATAGAGACAGCTAGATGATGCAGTAGATAGATCACTGGTCCTGGAATCAGGAGACTTAAATTCAAATCCAGTCTCAGAAACTTAACATTTACTTTCTGTGTGATCCTTGACAAGTCACTTAACTTCAATTGCCAAGAAACAAAGAATGGAAGGAAAGAAGGAAGGAAGCAAAAAGAAAGCTTATGGCTTACAAGGTAGGGCACAAATCAAGAAAAAGCTTAATTTCATCTATATTTTAAGCCACAGCATGAATGAGTATCTTTTGACCCATAAGGAAGGGAAATCATTTTAAGCAAGTGGGCTCTAAATACATATATGAATATGTATGGTATACAGAATATTCAAAAGGTATATAGTATTCTTTTACAATCCGTTGTGTTCTATAGGAGGGGACAGAAATTTCTCAGTTTTCTAGTCTGTCACTGTCCTCCAAATCTAAAACAAGGTAGACTTTCCTTTGGACTGGCCTTGAATAAGGAACTGGTATATAGAAATGGGTATGTAGGAAAAGGGATTAGACCTGTTATTGTATTAACATTTTTGGCTTCAGGCATTTTCTCTGGTTATCTCTCCCCCTCCTCCCCCCCCCCCCCCATCTTAAATGCTCTCCCTCTTCAACTGTACATCCTGACTTCCTGGGCTTCCTTTAAATTGCAGCTAAAATCCCAACTTTTATAGGAAGCCTTTCCTAATCCCTCTGAATTCTAATGCTTTCCCTTTCTTAATTATTTCATATTTATTCTATGTATAACATGTTGTATCTGTGTGCCCCATTAAATTGTGAGCTCTTTGAAGGTAGAGATAGTCTTTTGCCTCTTTTTTTGCATTTGAGCATGTAGCACAATTCTTGGTATATAATAAGTGCTCTCATTGATTGATTAAAGACTTGGGTTCAAGTCCTAAATTTTAACACATTCCAAGGATATATGACCATGGGCAAGTCACTTAATTTCTCAGTGCTGGAAACAATGGTGTCAAACTCAAATAGAAACAGGAATCACAAACCTCTATGTGGGGATCCCTGCAGTCTATATATTGTGACATTTAAAAAGTCTGAGAGACTTAATTTCTGGGTAATTAGTCATTTTATTAATAATGTTAGAATTTTATTAAATGGGGTCAGTGCCACTTTTAAATGTCAAAAGATCCTCATGTCAGTGGACTCATGATTTATATGTCCTTGGAAGAGTTTTCCTGAGGATGGCAACCAGCTCCGATTAGTTAACAATTAACAAGAAATGGACTTTACAAAAAGAAGTGAGTTCACTCCACTGAGGGGCTGAGAGTGACATCATGTCACTTTGAATAGAGGGACTATACCCAGGCCACCTCCAGCTTTGGGCAAATAAAATGATCAATCTCTAACCAAGCTTGATTGAGTAAAATTCATCTTAAAGACTCTTTGCAAAATTGTAAGATTGGGTAGGGTCTGACCATGATTTAGGAGAGTTAATTCAATGTCTTTAAAGAAACTGAATTTTGAAATGAGAATTATAGAAAAAGAAGGAACTCTGGATCTCCTAAATCATTAGTTATTAATAATCATTTTTCTCAATCTTGATTTATTTTTGAACTGCATTATCTGTTTTATTCTATTTTTATTTATTTTGTTGAATATTGCCCAATTGGGGGCAGCTAGGTGGTACAGTGAATAGAGCACCAGCCCTGAAGTCAGGAGGACCTGAGTTCAAATCTAATTTCAGGCACTTAACATTCCCTAGCTGTGTGACCCTGGGCAAGTCACTTAACCCTAATTGCCTCAGCAAAAAGCAAATAAAGAAATAAAATAAATATTACCCAATTACATGTTAATCTGATTCTACATGTTTGACACCTCTGCTCTGGGTAACTGCCTAGATGCAGAGGAATATCAGCTTACATTAGTAGAGGAAATTTCCTCACCTGGAAGTTTCATATACCAAGGAAACTATAGGTTAAGTCATAAGTTCACCCTTTAGGGAATTTCTTATGATGAACTTCCTCTATTAATGCATGATGGAATCTTCTTTTCAACTCAAAAGACATAGATATTTGCCTGGAGCACTTAAAAGTTAGAGATTTATCCAGGATTACATAGTTAATATGTATCATAGAAGGATGTAGCTGTCCATTTACACTGAAATGGAGTTACTATTATCAAGCAAGAGAAAAGAAGGGCTTCCTACCCTCTGCTACCACATATGCAAATGGTCCTTTCTCCTCTAAGTATTTAAGAGATAAAAGAAAAGACACCAATATGCTAAACCAAAAGCTAAACATATGGTTCATATATATGGGAAGGACCAGCTTTGAGGTGGGAGAAGTGGGGGATAAAGGCAGTAAGATGAGAAAGGAGAACATAGTGGTATGACAAGAGGGGAGCTGAGGAATTAGCAAAAGTAGAAGTCCACAGATATTTGTTTTTTGTTTTTGTATGAAGGGCTGTTAACCTGGGCTCCCAAAGTTGTTTAAGTATGTTTGTTTTTTCTGTTGTTTTGTTTTTAAATATTTTGTTAACCAAATTTAAATATAATTATTTAATTTTGCTATAATACATACTTAGTTTTATGAATTTTAAAATATCATTCTGAGAAGAACCTCCTCAGAATGTTTTAACAGATTGTCAATGGGGTTAATGATACACATACCCAAAATGATTAAGTATCCTTGAAACAGAAGGTGGGCAAGTGACTTTACTTCATTATGACAGCCTAGGACATTTAGTGATGAATTCATGACCTAAGAATTATCACTGAAAATTGAAATCAGAAGGCAAGAGTTGCTCACAGAAATGAAAGGAAATAATCATTTATCAAGCACTTATTATGTGCCAGATACTGTTCTAAATACTTCACAAATATCTTATCTGACCTTCACAACAAGCCTGAGAGGTAGATCAATTAAATCATAAATAATTGTTTTACAAGAGAGGAAACTGAGGTAGACAGAGTCACAGATCTGAGGATAGATTCAAGTCAAATCTTGCTGACTCTTGGCCTGCTTTGGAAGAATTTCTTTTTTTGGCCTTTTTCTTTTCAGTCCCTCACCCCACTGATCTCACCCTTTCAGATTTCCTGAATCCTACCCTACCTTTCTGAAGGGCTAGAAAACACCAAAGGGATAAATTAATCACATGGTGATGACTTGTGATTAGCCATATAGGCCAAATGACCATCAATGCAGGTGTTGACCTGACCTGGCCTGGCTCTTTTTCAATGCTAGAGCCACCTGCCAGGGCTTTTGGCTTTATCATTTTCATTACAGGGCAGGAAACAAGCAAATGTAACTACAGCAGCTCACAGCTGCAGCAGCATGTTCTTGCTTTCTGGCCCTCTGACTCACCAGATTCCACCCTTTGCCATTATGTAAACATTAGAATTGAGTTGTCCATTATATTTGCTGCTTATCACATTTCTGAGGCAAAATGGTGCCACCTACAGTATAGGGAAATTTCAGAAGTGCTGAAATGCTATGGTTCTCTTAAGATCATCAATTTAAAACTGGAAGGTAACAACAAATATCTAGTACAGCCCCTTCATTATACAGATAAGAAAACTGAGGCCAGGAAGCAAAATGACTTATTCATAATCACATAGATAGTACAGTTCTAAGGAGTCTTGGAGTATGGGTTGTTTCCTACAATCCTAGGAGGTGATATACATGAAAGCAAATATCTTGCCTAAGGAAACACAAGCAGCAAAACTAGGATTTAAATCCAGTTTATTAACAAAATCCAATGCCCTTTCTCAGCTACCAAAGCACTTATGTGTCCATTCCTAGAGACATGTCTAAACTTCTCACCTCCAAAATAAAATAATCAAAAGAAGAACATCCCATTCACCCACCTAACTCCCAATATTAAAAACAAACACCAAGAAGTAAACTTAAGAGTCTAGGACATTTCTGTTTCCCTTTTCAATGTCTGGTTTTGAGTTCTCCACTTATTATTTATTTTATGTGAGAGTTGTTGATCATTGGAAATGTTTTTCTGAGACAATTCTGAGATCAACAAATAATCGTCTGGATTACTACAGGAATTTTCTTTCTGCAGAGGAAAAAAAAAAAAGTTGATTTTCAGGGTCAAATTCATTCCCTTCCCAGAATCCACTCTCATCTTTTCTTTACCTCAAAGAATCCATCTGAAAGACACTGTCAAAAGAAAATCTTCTCTCCCACCCAATGGGAACATGATTTTTCCCTTTCAAGTTACCCATCCCCAAACCAGAGTTCTGGTTTCAGACCAAAGCTAATATTAGAATGAAAAAAAAAGAATTTTTAAGTATTTGTTTATTTTTTAAAAAGCCAAACTGACCCTAGGGAATAGTGAAAAAAGCAATCCTTCTCCCTGCAGGGGTGTGGTAGGGGGATTACATGAGGCCAGACCAGAGAAGAAGACAAGGGAAAGTTTTTTCTCATTTCCAGACTGACCATCTGTGACTCAAAAAGAAAAATAAAACAGTCTTGGAGAATCTTTGGCTTGCTTTTGCCAACATCCTTTAGAGTTGGCTCTCTGCAGAATGTAAAAAGGATGTAATTATTTCCACATCTGACTAATATACACTTGTTTGTGAAAGGCCATTATTCCTTAACCCATCTGTGGCATAGGTTTCTAAGGATAGCAGAGACCACTCTGAGAATCACAAAATAAGGATTCTTCTAATCCTTGTATCCATCATGGTCTGAGTCCCTGTGTCCTTGGTTACTTTCTGTTTTTTGTTTGTTTGTTTATACTTTTCCTCTTCAAGAAGTTTATACTTCTAACCGAGAAGTGATAGACAAAATGTACAGAATGAAATAATTATTTTTCTACTTTATAAATAATGGCTTAAGTTTTACTTGACTTATGATAAGAATTTTTTTGTTGCTAAGGGAAGATGGGAAAGATGAAAAATTGAAATTTTAATTTAAAAATTAAATTAGCAATCAATATGGTTTTATATTAAAGATAAAAACTGCTCTTTCTGAAAGAACATTCATTTGTTTTGATGGCTCTGTTAACATGGAGGAGCTGCATAGCCTATTTGATAAAGTTTTAGACATGAAAGAATGGAGATCTGGGTTCAAATTTAACCTTTGATAATTACTAGCTATGATCCTGAAGAATACAAATGGAAAGGAATTTATTCTTTTCAACTTTTTAGAAATAGGTCCCAAATTTTTAAAGTGCTAGGAAGTTTTATATCAATGCAAATGATTTCTCTAAACTTTTTTAGGCCATTATAGAATCATAGATTTAGTACTGAAAGAGACTTTAGAGGCATCTAATCCAACTTTTTAGTTTTTAAGATAAGGAAACTAAAGTCAAGAAAAGTTAACTGACTTGCCTAAAGTCACAGATGATAAATAGAAGACTTGGGATTTGAACCTACATACTGTGAATCTAAATCCAATACATTCCATTATATACCACACTTGAAGTCTTTCCTGATCCCTACAACTGCTAACCCTCATTCCCCCAATTATCTTGTTTCTATTTTGCATTTACCTTCATGTGCACAGATAGAACCCTGACACTCCCACTCCACTAAATTGTAAGCCCTTTGAAAGCAGGAATAATTTCCATTTTTATATTTATATTTCTACCTGTTGTTATTGTAGTTTTTCCTTCATTTTTGTTTTGAAAGAGGACCTTGACATCAAGGAGGTGATGACATATCATGCAAATGAATTGGATCTAACTGATGAAGGGCTGTGCAAGCCCTTCTGGCTCACTTTCCTCTCCGGAGACATATAGGTTCTAATGACCAGATATAGATCAAGATGACTAGAAATGGCCCTGAATGCAATGGGAAACCTTAGCCTTTTTAAGCTAAGATCTTTAACAGGTTTTAGTGTAACTGAGGCAATGCCCATTAAGTAATTAAGGCTAAGTAGCAATTTGAAAAAGTATCCCCTCTTTCACAGAGTCCAAAAAAATCTAAAATAAATCTGGGAGAGGAAGACCCTCAAGGTTTTTGACCAAAACAAAAATGACTGATTGCTAGTGACATTCACTCTGAGTCAATAAGGACCCAATGACCAATTAGAGGTTGGCCTGGGACATACGTTTGCTATAGATGCTCTTGGAAACTTTTTTCTTTTCTTTCGGGATGGCTGAACTCTCCCAAAATGCCTTGGGGTTTAGTACTTAGATTGCTTTCTTAAGGACCATGCCTTAACTGAAACTACTCTGACTCCCAGCATCTAGCATAGTGCCTAGAACATAGTAGTCACATAATAATAAGTGCTTGTATTGTTGGTAGAGTTGTGAGATGATTCTGAAGAGCAATTTGGAATATGCCCAAAGCATTATAAAACTGCATACCATTTGATCCAGTAATGTCCCAAAGACATCCCAAAGAAATTAAAAAAAAAAAAAAAGGGAAAAGGACCCACATGTGTAAAAATGTTTGTAGCAGCCCTTTTTGTACTAGCAAGAAACTAGAAATTAAGTGGATATCCCTCAGTTAGAGAATGGCTGAATAAGTTATGGTATATGAATTGGAATATTATTATCCTTTAAGAAATGATGAGCAGGCTGATTTCAGAAAAGTCTGGAAACACCTACATGAACTGATGCTAAGTGAAGTGAGTTGAACCAAAAGAACATTGTACATAGTAACAATACTATGTGATGATCAACTATGACCTTTTTTCAAAAATGAGGTGATTAAAGGCAATTCCAATAGACTTGTGATGAAAAGTGCCATCTACATCCAAAGAGAGAATTATGAAGACTGAATGAAGATCAAAGAACAGTATTTTCACCTTTTTTGTTGTTTGTTTGCTTGGTTTTTTTTCTCATGTTTACCCCCTTTTGATCTGATTTTTTTTTTTTTTGCTCAGCATAATATGGAAATACCTCTAAAAGAACTATGCAAGTTTAATCTATAACAGATTGCTTTCTGTTTTAGGAAGGGAGAAGAGGAGAAGAGGGAGAAAAATCTGGAAGACAAGATTTTGTGAAGGTGAATGCTGAAAATTATCTTTGCATGTATTTGGAAAAATAAAATAGCATTAAAAATAATTATAATAAGTGCTTGTTCTTTCATATGAATCATCTCAAAAGCTAAATTCAGACCCATAGGGAGGGGTAGAAAGAACATCTTATCTATTCTCTGCATCCCCCACATTGTCTTGAAAAGCTGTGGGTGCCCAGCAGGCACTCAGTATATTTTTTCTGATTAATTGATTCATTTTGTCCATTTATTTCTCATTTAATAATAATAATTCCATTTAACAATTGTATTAAGGATTTACATTATACAAGGCACTGAGCTAAGGACACTAAGACAAAATGAACCCCACTACCACCATCACCAAAGGTCTTATGTTCTGTCTTCATTGTATGTTTTATCTTCATTACTTTTTTCAGTATTCACTGGCAAACACTCACCTGTCCATTGGACGATGCCACAGGTAATACCTCATTTTATTGTGCTTCACTTTATGACACTTCACAGATATTTCAAACATTTTTTTAAACAAATTAAACTCTGCTTTGAGCATTAAATTTTGAGTGTGTTCTGACAGTTTCATCAACTTGCCTCTTTCTCCCTTTCCTCTAGTCTCCCTATTCCCTGAAACACAACAACATTAAAATTAGGAAAATAAATAGCCCTGCAATGGCTTTTAAGTGTTCGGTTGAAAGGAAGAGTCAATCAACATGGCAGATTTCATTAATGTCTCATTTTAAGAAATTGACCCATTCATCCCAGCCTTCAATATCCAACAGCCTACTCAGCAGCCATCAGCATGAAGGCAAGACACTCCATCAGCAAAAAGATATAATTCTCTGAAAGCTCAGATAGTGGTTAGCATTTTTTTTTTTAGCAATAAAGCATTTTTAAGGCAAGTACATTTTTTAGATATAATTCTATTGTACACTTAATAGACTACTACATAGTGTAAACATAACTTTTATATGCACCAGGAAACAAAAAAAAATCATGTGATTCACTTTATTGTAATATTCACTTTATTGTGATGGTCTGGAACTGAACCCAAATATACTTCATATCTGTCATTAGACCTCCTGAATTCCCTCTTATTCTGATAGTAATCCCTGGACTGGCAAAAATAGGATCATCTACACTGCAGAAAAATCCAATGCATTTGAGTTTTAAAAAAAATCCTTTTATGGTTGTTTAATACTGAGAAGTACATTTTCATAAGGCATAGAGAAAGTAAACAGAGGAAGAAGAAGAAGAGGAGGAGGAGGAGGAGGAAGAGGAGGAGATTTCTCTCTTACTTTTTTTTTCCTGAGGCAATTGGAGTTAAGTGACTTGCCCAGGGTCACGAAGCTAGGAAGTGTTAAATGTCTGAAACCAGATTTGAACTCAGGTCCTCCTGACTTCAGGGCTTGTGCTCTATCCACTGTACCATCTAGTTGTCTCTCTCTCTTACTTTCTAAACAAAATATAAAGACAAGTATACTTCGCTTTAGTTGTTCTATGGATGTTCCAGACTCATAAACAGTACTAGCTAGAAATTTAAATCTCAATCCTTTTCCTTTTACTACCAATTCTATTAATCAAGCTGAATTAATTACTTGATCACTTCAGATGAGGCATTTAAAACATTAAGTATTGAGAGGAGAGGAGAAAAGCATAAGCAGAAAGGAAATGAAGAGTCATACAAATTATGATTCCTCTAAAATAGCTTACATACCTTCCCTTTGCCCCTGGCCCCAATATAACAGACTCCAACATCGCAAAGAACTAGTTATCTCAACCCAATGAACAAAAATATGGTGGGTATTCATTTATTCATAGATTTATAGGAAGAGAATTTTTGAGGAGCTGGTGATTACCTAAGGATGACATATTTTCAAGTAAATTGGCCAAATAAGACATTTGGTCTTGTTTTAGTTAAACCTTGAACTCTGCCAAGAAAACCAGGTATATGAGACAGGAAGGAATCAGGGAGCCTGAGACCAATAGCTAGTAAACCTCAGAGAAAAAATTCCATATTAAAAAAAATTTGGAATCAGCATCCACAAATCACCAAATTAGAGTGGAGCCCCTAGAGAACATTTAGTAAACATAACTGCTATGAATTCACACCTGGAAGTCAAGGACCAATATGCCCAATAAAATCCAAATTCACAATGTGATCAGAACTTGAGAAAACTGGCAAAGCCAGCTTTTGAGAACAAGTTGAAAAAAGATAGAAGACCCTAGAGAGGAAGCAGCTTTTCAACAAGAAGACACATACCTGTCAGATGTGGTTTTAGCAATAAACAAGTATAACAGAGCCTTTCTCATATGTGAATGAGGTTATTAGTCAATGTAGCAAGAGAAAGAAAAACCTTGCTTTGGTGGCCTGTAACAGAAATGAGAACACGTTTCTGCCAGGCATTCATCCATGCTAAATAGAGCTTTATTTGGCTCTCTGACTACAACTCCTTCAGCAGGGCCTAAGCAGAGGAAATGCCTGCTGTTTCTAGTCTATTCCACCCCCTCTTCTATCCAGGCAGGGACCAGGGAAGGTGGCCAAGGACGTCATACCGTTAAAAGTCATTATATTCAGATTTAGAAATTAAGAAATCTCCTGTGTGATCTTGGACCATATGGTCTTACTCTCGGGGCCTTAACTTCCTTATTTGTAAAAATGAATTAATTTTGTATAATTAACCAGCCTATCCCACTAGGTTGCTAAAGGAAGCAATCACTAATGGAAAAAAAAAAAAATTATACTCTGCAGGACTGAATACTCTGTCTTCTTCCACAATATTAAACAATCATTTAGTCATCTATTAACTTACATGTGGAGGTAACTAGGCTGTGTTACTTCTCAAAATTCACTGTGTACATTTCCTAGACACTGGCTTATGGGAGTAAGGCATGATTTAGGTACTTGCAACTTGTGTGAGTTAAGCAATTCAGGAAATAGGGCTTAAGCTAGAATTCCAAACCTGTCAACACATTTACAGATAAGGCTTGGGAGAGAGAATGATCTTTATATTTCCAGATACGTCACAGCTAACCTCAGTTCTACAGGAACTCAGCTGCTGAATAAACAGCTTCCTTATGGTGTTTATAACTTCTTTCCACAAGTGGTCACTTCCCACCTTTGATGTCCATCCAGGTGTACAGACATTTCCCCCTCTAGCCACACACAAATTAGAGATGTTGAGAGTTATGAAGGCTCCTAAAATCACCTGTCACTCTCCTTACTCCTTTCTCTATTCATAGAGATAATAAGATGAAGTCTCAAGCAATGAGGAAATTGGTGATGGCAACTAAGCAATACCTACAAACTTCTCATTCCTAACCCTGAGATCATGAATGTATATGGCTTTTTATAACAGTGTAATCATTTTAGCATGCCAAATTTCTAGAAAATTGTTGTTGTTGTTGTTGTTTTTCCATTATGAGGACAAATCTTTATCCTGCTACTCACTCTCCATTCATCGGTTTCCAAGTAACCCTTCTTTCTCCTCTCTAATTCAGCTTCCATACAGCTACCAAATTAATATTTCTAGAATTCCATTCTGATCATATCACTTTCCATCTCTAATATCCTCAGTGGCTCTATAGTGTACCTAGGATAAAATGCAAAGTTTTTTCATTTTACATTTAAAGCCTCTACACTCGTATCCAACTGCCCTTCCATACTTAGTTAGTCCATTACTCTTCTTTACAGACTTCTAGAGAAACTATTATGTCATCTATCCCCCAATTCACATACCATCTTCAGCTTTTGGGACTTTTCATATGCAGCACCTGTGCAGAACTGTAACTAGGATGGGATAGCCTAGACTTACCTTCATACCCATGGTACCCACATGGGAGCAGGGAGCCCTTTTTATGTAGTGTGGCCAAAGACTGAGATCTCCATGCCTTATACTCAATCTCCTACTGCCTAGATTTTCCTGGAGTGCGGAAAAACAAATTGGGTTGTGGTATGAGAGAAGGAACAGAGTTACTGGTGGTGGAGGTCAGAGGAAGAGAGGAAGGAGGTAATCCCCACTCTCTCTCAGGTGTGGTTTTAGCATTCTTTCTCCAGGTACCCTCCAATAAACTGATTTATCTTCCCATTGAGGTAAAGGCTTATCTACTACTGGATAATTGCTTCTCCCTAATGAATATTTGTCTTCACATACCAGGATAAATGATGCAGAGCATAGTGGATAAAGTAGAAGCCCTAGAGTCAAGAGAACCTGAATTCAAATGTAGCCTTAGGTTCTTACTAGCTGTGTTACTCTGGGAAAGTCACTTACCCCTGTTTGCCTCAGCTTCCTCATTTGTAAAATGAGCTAAAAAAGAAAATGATATTCCAATATCTTTGTTAACCCCCAAAACGGAGTCATGCAGACTCATACATGACTGAAAAATGACTAAACAGCAAAACCCACAATAAATGTGTTACTCTATAATATCAGAATGTACTTCTTCTCTTCTGCCTCTAGAATCTCTTATTTCCTTCAAGACCCATCTGGGTACCAAGCCCTGGTTTGTAGTGTTCTTTCTTTATTCAAATTATCTTATATTTACTTATCTCTGTACATACAGTTCCTCATTCTACATCTGGTTTCCATGTGTGAAAGTTATGAATAAAGCAACTATAGAAGAATGACTTGCACATGTAATTTGCATCTATCAGGAACACTTCATGCCAGACTAATCTTATTTTCTTTTTCAAAAAATTACTAAACTGATAGATCAGGGGAATGTTGTTAATAGAGTTCACTTAGATTTGAGCAAAATCATTGTCACAATATCTTGTGCTATTCTTATGAAAAATATGGAGACACATGGTCTAAGTGATAATGGAATGAGACACATCAAACTGGCTGAATGGCTAGACTGATGGTAGTCAGGAATGGTTGCCTGTCAGGTTGGAAGAAGGTCTCCTGCTCTCAGAATCTATGACTGGCCCTGTGCTATGAAGCAATTTTTTCAATGTGTGGATAAAGGTTTATCAGATTTAAATCTAACAACAAGCTGGATGGGATAGGTAATACTTTGGATCAACAAAATCTAAAAAGATCTTGATAAGTTAAAACACTGAAATGAACTAAATGGGATTAGGCTTAATTGGGACAAATATAAAATCTTACACTTGTATTTTAAAAAAAAAAACTCCTTAAGTACAGATGTATTTAGGTGTAGGGCAGATGTAGCTCGGTAGCATTTTTTCAGAAAGATATGCCAATATAAATTGATGGTATTATGGCAGCTAAGGAAGTTAAATGGGCAGCTAGGTGATACAGTGGTTAGAGTGCCAGGCCTAGAATCAGGAAAATTCATTTTCCTGAGGCCAAATCTGATCAGACACTTACTAGCTGTGGGACTCCAGGCAAGTCACTTATCCATGTTTGCCTCAGTTTCCTTATCAGTAAAATGAACTGAAGAAATGACAAACCACTCGAGTTTTTTTGTTTTTGTTTTTGCCAAGAAAGCTCCAAATGAGGTGGCAAAGAATCAAATGATTGAAAGCAACTGGAAAATAAGGAAGTCAGTGTTATTTCTATGTGGCACTAAGAGAAACAGAACTTTCAGAAATAAGAAGTTGAATATGCTAACCCTATACCCTGCCCTGGTAAAATGACCTCTGGAATGTTGTGTTTAATTATGAACACTACATTTTAGGAAGTATATTGATCATCTGGAGAGTATCCAGAGGAAGGCATCTGCAACAAAAAAGTCTTAAGTCCAACCCCACCTCTCCATCTGAGAATCAGCTGAATTGGGAATGTTCAGCCTTGGAGAAAAGAAAGATTCAGGGCACTTGACAGTTGTTTTCAAATACTGAGAAGATGTTCATGTAGATAAGAGATGCCCCTTAATCTGGTTGATCTCAGAGGGTAAACACAGCCATACCTCACACAGGCCCAATGTAAAAAGAAGTTTCCTTAGTCTTCCAAAGTGAAATGGTCTATCTCAAGAAATAATAGGTTTCCCCTCACTGTAGTTCTTCAAGAAAGGAAGGCTGACCACTTTTCATGAGTGCACAGAGGGAATTTTTTTCATTCAAAGTTGAACTCAATAGCTACTGATATCCTTTAGTTACAAACAAAATTCCAAGAGACAGAATTCAGAGTATGATAAATAAACATTATTAAGGCAAACAATCACCAAGAAACTGAGGTTCCTAATTCCTCTTGGTGATCAAAGAAACTAATTGAGGATGCCAGGCCTTTTTAAATCCAATGTTTTCCTTCTGACAGTCTATTTTTGGGACCTTCCCTGACAAGCAAAAAAACAACTCTAATTGGTGAACATTTAATGAAGATGTGGGCTAGGAGTTCTCACCTTCTTTTACTTCATCATTTTAGGAGTAGAGTCAGCTAGAGAAGTGATATGTGAAATTTAAGCAAGTAAAACTATCATGATCAGGAAATCTCTGGCTTAGTTTTTCCTTTGTAAACCAGATCATTCCCAACTTTGATTAGAAAGTGTCACCTCTGGTAACAAAAGACCAAAAAGTCACAGAAGTTTTGCAACATTTATCAATTCCAAAAATGCCAAAGAGTTAAAAGCCAAAAGTTTTCTTTATTCCAATTGGGGGAGAAAAATTAGACATGTATGTCAGGACCTCCTGTAGTAGGGGACCTGACAAAGTGGGTCTAAATCTTGATTTATATATTTGTGGATAAAGAAGCAAATAGTGTAGTGTAGCAACAGTTGTGAAGCATAATAGCAACAGTGAGGCAAAGTTGTCTAGTGACAAAAAGCCTATTCATAGAGTGGTTCCATGTCTGGGCCAGTTGGTGCTTGTCTGAGCTTAGGCATCATCAATTCTATGATTTAGTTGCAGCAAAGTTCATTCAGAGTGCAAAGGATTATTGTTATACCAACCTTAGAGCACAGTCTGCTTGCTAGGGCCTTAGCTTTAGAAAAGAGAGAAAATAGTAAAAAAGAGGAATAAAAAGAGAAAGGTAATTTTGGATCCTGACAAAAGCAAGGACATGAGTCAATTCTTGATAGCAAGTAGTCCTTGAATCTATTCTCTACCAAAATGATGAAAACCTCTTAAGATGTTCTGTTTGATTGGTGGTCCAAAGTTGAATAAAAACCTTTAGTATCCCCTTCCTGTGGCAGTCCATTCCATTTGGGGGATTTCTTCCCCTTATTGAGCTTAAATTTTCTTCCTTGATAACTCTACTTCTCTCTCCCCCTTCCTCTCTCTCTCTCTCTCTCTCTCTCTCTCTCTCTCTCTCTCTCTCTATTCAAGCAGAATAATTAAATCTCTTTTGAATATAAAAACATTTTAAATCAATTAGGACTTGAAAAGCATCTATAACTTCATCTAAGTCACTGATAAGAAAACATTAAACATCATAGGTACAAGTACAGATCCAAATTGGCATGGAACCATTAATGATTATGCACTGCTTCTGACTTTTCATCCAGTTTCTAATTCACATAACTATGTTATCCAACCTATCTCTCCAACTCTTACACCAGAGCAGGAGATACTTTGCCAAATGCTTTGCTTAAAATTTAGATCAATTAACCTCATTAGAATCTAAAAACCTTGAGGGTAGAAACAGTTTTACTTTCGTGTATTTGTATACCCAATTCTTTGGAGCCTGATACATAGTATACACTTAGTAAATGTTTTATCTGTGATCTTTGCTCCTGGGAGATTAGGAGGCTAGGAGGCTAATGGATCATTTTAATTTAAGAGTTCTAGCAACACAACAGGGCAAGGTAGGGCAATCATGCCATGATGGTGAGTCTTTCCCTCACCACCTCAGGAGTGGAAGGCTTCCAGGCTGCTGTCAGAATTAGGACTGGCCCATGAATGGCTAATGTACTTAAAGCCTCTTCGAAATAGGAAGACCCAGTCTGTAAGACAAATAAACACATAAATAATTAAATGGCTGCATGAATAAATAATGAACGGATAGACACAGAAAGATAGATAGATGATAGATATTTTATCTGTTTCATAAATGAGAACAAATATGCCTCACTACAGGTTAATTGTAAGTTGAGATTTTAGAGGCACACTAATTATAAGAAAGCACTGAGGGAGTCATAAAATCTCAGTTTTAATCTATTTAAAGCATCATGGTTCAGTGAACAGAGCAGTAGTGGTAGAATTAAGAAATATGGATTCAAATCCTCTTTTTGATGCTTACTACCTGTTTTGCTTTGGGTAAAACACTTATCCTTTGTGGTCTGTTTCCTTAGCTGAAAAATAAGATGGTTGGACAAGATGACCTTTCAGGTCCTTCCTTCTTTAATATAGAATAATTTCTATGGAGATTTAAAAGTTCTCTAGGAATGGGGGCTGTTGTTAGAAGTTACATCTTAGTATAAATTAGTCACAGATTCTTTCCTGAGAGAATATTTTGAGTGAGGAAGATATGAGAGAAGAAAAACATACTGATAGGGGAAAGGATAAGGAAGAAAAAAAGAGATGCTGTGGGAGGAAAGATGTACAGAGGGTGAATTGTAAGCATCAAAGCCAAATTTCCCACTTGCCAATTTTGCATTAGGAAAGAGCTTAAGAGTAAAGTCAGCATAAACACCCATTTAAAAAAAAAAAACAGAAATAAGAGTTGAAAGAGAAAATCAGATGCTAAAGCCTTATTGTAGTGTCATCCCTCAAGTTTCTCCAGGGCCTTCCTTACTCACCTCGAATTTGTCTCATTGCTCTCACATTCCCTTTATTTAGCCTGCCCCTCCTTCAAGCTATGGGTAGTTTTTCCTTGCTTCTTTCTATCCTTTTTGCTATGGAGAAGGAAGTCCAGCCTCTTCTTCACTGAAATCTGACATATATGTCCTCCAGAAAACTTAGTTCAACTCTGATCTCCGAATATTTATTTAGACTGTGTATTATCTTAATGGTCAATAATTGACATGAATTAGGTACTTTTTGATTCTGAGTGCTAGTACCAGAGCATGAATTTAGTTAAAGACTTAGACTTCAGCTAAGACTTAGTCTGGACAAATAATTCTTAAGTCTTATCCTTCTTACCTAAACTCTGGCCAACATGTAAACCAGATTACAAATAGAGATTAAATCTCCTAAAAGAATTGTGTCCTTACTCTATTTATCCAGAAAATTCCCTTGTGAGCATGAAGATGACCCAATTATCTCAAATGTCTACCCCTTTTCCAAGTCTTATCATTTCATTTTTTAATTTCTGTCCAAGCCTTTTCAGTAGACATTCTGACAAAAGGAGTTTGAGAATGAATTTAGCCTGTAACAGAGAGCCTATTTTAGAATGTACCTTCTTCTAAACTGCACCTGTAAAATGTGAAAGATGTGGGTAGTAAATATCAGCAACATATGGTGAGTTCCTGACCATGTCCTTCAGCACTGATAGCATGATCTGTACTGGTAATCCAAAGTGATCTCTGGAGCCTCTTCCCCCATCCAAAAGAGGGAGTGTTGAATTTATTTTAAGACATGTAACAGCTTGATAGCCACCTGGAGAAAACAGGTAGAAAGCTGAAAATAGATAGAAAGGATAGTTGAGGGTATGAAAATGGGAAAGGGTACTTTTAATTAATGCATAGTTTGGTTAAACCTTTTTAATGAATGTAGCAATGCAAAAATCAAGCAAGAACATTAAAATATGTTCTTTCTCACCTCTAGTCTGTCCCTTGTATAGCTTAGCAGATCAGAAGATTTTGAATTTTGAGCTCAATGAAACCTTAGAGACAATGTAAGACAATCCCCTTCACTTGACAGATGGGGAAAATTTGGTATAAAAAAGCAAAATGACTTCCCTTTTTCTTCTGGCTTCCCCTGTTTCCTTTAAATCTCAGCTAAAATTCAGTAGGGATTTTTCCTCCCTTTGTATCTTCAATGCATAGTATAATTTCTAATATTATCCAGGTGTTCACTCTTACAATGGTGAAAACCTCTGAGTCTAAACAAGCTTACCTTAGAAATACAGATACAGGACTTTGACCTACAAAGTTTTTCTAGTTTGGTAGCGTAGTTCTAGAGGTTGTCAGCACAGTCTTCAAGTAGTCACCATCACACTACAATGAGGCTTCAGAGCAGATTTTAGCAGTGATTTTTCCATGTAATTGTTGATTCATTATAAAATTGTTGTCATATTTTTCCTTGATTGTTTCATGTGCAAATTACTTACTTTAGAGGCAGGAAGGTGGCACAGTGGATAGATTGCCAGATCTGGAGTCAGGAATCGTATCTGGCCTCAGATGAGTATTAGCTATATAATCCTGAATAACCCCCTCCCCCCCGCCGACCCACCTCTCTCTCTCTCACAACTCTCTCGTCTCTCTTCAACTGTAATTTGGGGACAATAATAATAGCATCTAACTCCTAGGGTTTTGAACATCAATTGAGATATCTTTAAATTTCTTAGCACAGTGTCTGGCATATTGTAGGTGTTTAACATTTATTATCATCCCCACTATCAACTCCAATATGTATTTCCCAATAAAATGTGAATTTTGAGGATAAGAATGGTATTATATCTCTTCAATATCCTTAATATTGCTTAGCACCACACTAGCTATATAGCAGGGTACTATTCATTGATTAATTGGAAACATATTAAGGAGAAAGAAGATTCCACACAACTTTAAATAGAAAGTAAAGTTAAAAAGAACTAAATCTCTCTTCAGAGTGTAGCCCAAATATGTAGAAGTGACTCACATAACAAGAATGTCAACACTGATGAGTAGATGTTATATAAATATCTTGGACATTTACCATAATGTTCTCTTACAATTAGTCAACATGTGGATTACATTTTCTTCTTGCAGAGTGAAAGGGACCAAATGGTTTGGAAGAGAAGAATCTCCCCTGGGGGATAAGTGGGGAGAAGAGATGGAGGCAACAAAAAAGTCCCCCTAAAAAGAATTTCTTACTTTGAAGGTTTAAGCAAATTATTATTCTTATTAATGACTTGTAATTATATAATGCTTTAACATATACAAAATTCTTTTCATGTATGATTTTACTAGAACTTCATAGTAACTTTTAAAGTTGATTCTATCATTAGGCCCATTTTGTAGATTAAAAACTGGGTTAAGATAAAGAAATGAAGCTAAGAAAAGTTAAATGACATACATGGTTGGTTTGATGCAATGAGTTAGGTGTTTCCAATCAGGACAATGCAGCCTCAGATTGGAATTCCAAAGCTAGTGAAAAGCTCAGTTTCAAACAAATTGAAGCTAGCAACAAAATTATATTTAAAAGCCTCATATGTACAATGTTGAATTTAGGTTTTAAAAAATGCATATACAGAAAAGGAGGAAATATGGCTGGACTGTAATTGAAGTGGAGTACCTAGGGATTTAATTATTAATGAGTACAACAAATGAATGATAAAATATATCTATATGCATGCATGTATGTATATGTATATGTATGTACACATACATATATGATTATGCTTACTCTGTGCAAAAAAAAAAATAGTATTAAACTGAAGGTATAAATAGGGAAAAAAAAAAAAAGGACCATCCTTGCTGTCAAGAAACCTATGTCCTAATTGGGAGGGCAACAGTTAAGAGAAGTTTCAGATACAGGACACACAGAAAAGCTCAATGATCCTTAAGGTACAGTGAATAAAGTAGATGATAATTATCTTTTGTATCATTTTTACATTTATTTGCAATTTCTCTGTTGCCTAATACATGGACAATATTTTTTTTTTATAAAAGTGGCATGTGATACTGAGTAATTTGCATATTTTAGTGGCCTCATTCAAAAATGTTATAAGGTTTTTAGCCCTAATTTCTCCAACAATTTATTCAATTCTACTTTATTTTTTTCTTATATTTCATTTTGATTTAGTCAGTTCTAAGAGGTTATTAAAATCTCTTTCAATTATTGTGTTTCTATTTGTCTTTTTTTGCAAATTATTTTTTTCCTTTATGAATTTAGATACTGTATCACTTAGATCATATAAGTTTAATTCAGATATTGGTTTGTTGTTTATGATTCCTTTATCCACAATGTAACTTCTTTTTTTTTTCTGTTTATGGTGTAAAATTTTATGTTTCTTTGGTAGTATGATTGCAATCCTATTTTTTTTATTTACCTAATAAATAATAAATATTGTCCAGACTCTAATTTTTATTCTATTCATGCCTTTATTTTTAGATGTTTCTTAATAACAACTGATTTATGTTTTTTCTTATTTAATCTCTCAGTTTAAATTTCATTAAATTATTTAACCCATGCGTGCTTGTTATAAGAATTATACATATTCTTTCTTCTATTTTTGTGTATTTTTTTCTAAATTGAGATTTGTTGTTGTTATTATTCTTCCTTTTTTAAGTCAGCATTTTATTCTGCTTATTAGTTTTGCTTGATGTACTTTAATGAAACCCTATTCCACATGCATTCTTCCCTTGATTTTTCTTTCCTTTTCCATTTTAAAATTTTAGTTAACATATTTCTTTTTTCTTTGTTTCTTTTATTAATATAATTATTCCTTTCTTTTTCACTCTTTTCTTTCTTTATTTTGAGTGACTAATTCAAAATCTATTCACTCCTTTTCTTTTCTCTAACTTTTGTTAATTAGATTTTTTCTTCATCTTTTTCCAAGAAAGATTTCTTCATCTCATCCTCTTCATTGACTTCTTTCTATTTCAGTCCATTATGAACATTTATTCTTTGATTCATAATCATTTTATTTTTTATTCCATCCTTAGCCTATTTATGTTATTCATGAAATTAAAATTTCTCAAGTACCAAGTTTGAGTTCCTTCTTCTAATTAATTTCCATGTTATTTCTTTTGTAGCTCTTTTCCTCTCATCTTTTATTTTATTTTTGGTCCCATGGTTGAAATTCTGCAGTGTTTCAAATGATGTAGCTTAATTCTATCTCCTACCTTTCTCATAATCATGCTTTTCCCCAGTTGTTATCCAATGTACACTCTGGACTCATGTCCCCCTACCTTTTTCAATATGATATTTTCCTTCAGGAATCGTTTCATTTCATCAGATGCTAGATGTTGTCCAGGAGAGTAAAATATTGTTTCAGAGAATTTGCTTTCTATCCACTGTGCACCAATTCTTCGAATATTATGTCTTTTATATGTTTTCACTTCTCACCATAAGTTATATCTCTTCTCCCATGGAAGTACTATTCAGTTGGACGCACTTCCCCTAGTGAGTTGATTCCTCCCCCTTTCTTCCTACCATCTCTATTCCTGTTTATCACTTCCCCACTTGTCTTATAGCTCTCTCATTGCTGAGAACCCAGAGGAGTTATCTTCACATTTTCCCCTCTATTTTCTGCATCTTTTCTGTATTCTCCTATTCTGTATGTTAGTGCAAAAAAAGTACACTAATTCACCTATAAGGCCCGGAATTTAATATAATGTATTTCAGACTTTCTCATCCATCATTAATACTTCTATTCCTCAAAATTCTACTTTCATCTTTATCTTCTAATGTAGTTTTGAAGTGACATTTCTCATATGATTATAGATTACTTTGATTTCTTTATCTGAAAGCTGTCTGTTTATATCCTTTGACCATTTATCAATTGGGGAATAATTTGTATTCTTATTAATTTGACTCAGTTCTCTATATATTTGAGAAACAAGGCTTTTATCAGAGATACTTGTTGCAAAACTATTTCCCCAGTTTTCTGTTTTCTTTCTAATTTTGGTCACATTATTTTATTTCTGCAAAAAGCTTTTTAATTGTATATGATCAAAATTATCTATTTTATATTTTGTAATATATATTTTCTTTGATCTTAAATTTTTCCCTTATCCATAGAGCTGACAAATAAATATACCATGCTTACCTAATTTGCTTATTGCACCAACTTTTATTTTATTTTTCTTCCTTCCTCCTTTAGTTTCTCATTCCCCAAGACAGGAAGCAATCTGATATAGATTAAATATGGACAATCTTTTTCATCGAATTTCCATATTTGTCAGGTTACAAGAAAAATCAGACCAAAGGGGGGAAAAACCACCAGAAAGAAAAGAACAAAAGAAAAGGTGAAAATACTAGGCTTTGATCCACATTCTGTCTCAGAAAGGATGAATATAAAGAAAATTGTCATTTTCTATCCCAAATCTATTGGAATTGCTTTGAATCACTGTATTATTGAGAAAAGCCACATTTATCACAGTTGATCATTCCATAATATGTTGGTATTGTGTGCACTCTTCTCCTGGTTCTGCTCACTTCACTCAGCATCAGTTCATATAGATCTTTCCAGGTTTTTATGAAATAAGCCTGCTCATCATTTCTTATAGAACAACAATATTCCATTACATTTATATTCCATAACTTATCCAGTCATTCTTCAACTCATGGGCAGCCACTCAACTTCCAGTTCCTTGCCACTATAAAAAATACCTTGCAATATTTATTTAGAGAAATTTGTTATCTTTCAGGTGCATTAGAACTCATTATTTTAAATTTTAATTTTTTTTAATTATCTCTCTGGTTCTGCTTTAGGTTTTTAATAGAATTACAATTTTTTTTTCTTTTTTCTTTCTTTATTTTTTTATTTGCAAAATATGTGTATGGGTAATTCTTCAACATTAACACTTACAAAGCTTTCTGTTACAAATTTTTCCCCTCTACTCCCTACCCCTCTCCTAAATGGCAGGATATCCACTACACGTTAATTATGTTAAAATACTTGACAAATCGAATATATGTATACATATTTCCACACTTATCATTGCTGTGCAAGAAAAATCGTATCTACAAGAAAGAAAAATCAGATAAAGGAAACACAATGCAAGCAAACATCAATCAAGAGCATGAAAATGTTATGTTGTGGTCCACATTTCACATCCCTCTCTCTGGGTGTATATGACTTTCTTCAGTGAACAATTGGAAGTGGTTTGAAACATTTCATTGCTGAAGAGAGCCATGTCCATCAGAATTGATTGTCATATAGTATTGTTGTTGCCATGTATAATGATCTCCTCGTTCTGCTCATTTCACTCAGCATTAGTTCACGTAAGTCTCTCCAGGCCTCTCTGAAATCATCCTGCTGGTCGTTTCTTACAGAACAATAATATTCCATAATATAGAATTATAACCTTGAAATCTTTGAGACATTTAGCCTTGTTTCTTCTTATTTACAATATCATTTATTTTAGGCTTCTTTCCCTTTGATAGAGAACATTTTAATAGGGCTGGACCTCAATTCCGTTTCAGATTCCTCTCACATTTTGAAATTGACTTTGAACTAATCCTTTGTCACTACCCCAAGTTGCTTCTGAGTGAAAGGAATTACTCCATATATTTTCCAGTTCCCCTTCCTTCAAACATAATACAATCAAACATGCTAACTCCTTGCCCTATTTTCTCCATCATTTGATTTTTATCTAATGTGAATCAGTCTTTGTTGGGTATTGTGGGATTTTTTGCTTTTTGGGGAGTGGGCAGGGTGGAAATTTTAAACAATTTCCTAGATCATATGGTTCTTTAACCTAGGATGCACCCAAGGCAAAAAGCAAAAGCAAACCCTTCATTTCCACCAAGTCTATTCTTCCTCCTGGCTGAGTAGAATAGATATCCTGTTATGTTTTGTAACAGAATGATGAAAAAAGAGCAGGGGTAGGGTACAATCTGTAACAACTAAGAAACTCCTTTATGGGTTCTAAACACAAGCTCATATAATGTTTTGTGCAGCCTTTTGAAGAAAAATGTTGAAGAAAAGATTTTTAATGATACATTTTAGATTAGTATTCACTTCTTTTAATTTGTAAGATTAGTCTCTTGTTGGTCTTTTGTTTTATTGACCTACTTATTTAGCTTTAATTTCTCTACCTCTGGCATATAATTCTTCTTTGGGGTATTTTTTTTGAGAATTAGTAAGGACCAAGAAAAATACATGGACTTCTATGTTGCTACTCATGTTCCATATTCATTTCTGATGCTAAACTATTTAACAATATTAAGGACTTTGTAGTCAAGAATGTGTTTTTCTTGGTCTTTAATAGTCATAAGTTCAGAGTAAGTAGGGGATGCAGAGGCAGTTGCCAAGCATATCTACACAAGATTTATTGCCCTATGTAGTTTATACTAGAGTCAAAGCTGGTAGTTTAGTGGGGCAGAGAGGGAAATTTGGGACTTTGGTTTCAGTCCCCTAGGATATGAGGGGAAGTAGTAGTTGAGTATATTGAGAGTGTTTTAATCCATTTGACACATGCTATCTCTTGTCTCTTTATCATGAGACCTTGATATTCTAGCTTACTTGTTTATTCATCAGTGATAGTTGATAGATAGTTGGTGTCAGTGGTAGTGAGTATTGCTAAGACCCCATCTCGATAGGTTCCTTGCATGATGGATGAATGAGTTTTAGGACATTGGGACATTTGGGACATTGCTGATATTTTTAGAGTACTTCGCTTTTCTTGCCCCAATGTTGGCCAATTTGGTGAAATAGTTCCTTTAAAAAATCTAATCTAAATATGGAGGAAAATGCACGAAAAAAAGGATGAGTATCTGAACTATTTATGAAGGGTTTACAATATGGAATAAGAGGAGAGAATATTCTTCAGTACTTGATTGAATAGAAAGGATGAATATAAAGGAAGGGTGTCTGGACTTGCTCACTAGAGAATTTCAGTATCAGCCAGAATCCTGATCATGAGTGAGGAGTGAAGGGGCAGAACTCATGAAGATGGTCAATCAGGAGGCCATTTATTCAAAATTTTTTCAGCCTCATATATCTTAATACACTTACATAACTACAGCACACTGCACATGTGCTAATTATAAGATACTATGCATGTGAGACCACATAAACAACTTGCTATTGTGTGCAGATGTTTCCTTGCCACTTAGTATAACTCTGCTTTAATTACAACACAGGTTGCCATGCCCCCTGACTTCTCAGGAAAGCCAACACACCCCTAGGGAGAATGGGGAGTCAAACCAGATGCATCAGTAGGGTTCCTTTTATTGTACTAAAGAATATTATGTTTCACCCAGAGTTCTTCACTATCTGTGACCTTCTACAGAAAGGAGTGAGCCTTGTATTTAGTTGCATTTTAGTTCCCCCAAATAAAAACCATAGTTATGAGTTCTTAGAGAGAGGAAAGAAGGAATAATGGGTTTTCAATGCAGGCTAAAATTTTTGAAATTGTTGACATGATATAAAATAACATAATTGAATAATCACAAGATTTGAAGAATATTTGGGTTTGAAATCTGGCTCTCTTACTACCAATATTTCCTTTGGCAAATCATTTTACATTCTGGGTCATAGTTTCCTAACCTATAAAATAATACCATTGATCGATGTGATTTCTAATGCAGTTTACAAGTATAAATCCTTCCCCCCCCCTTTTTTTTTGCTAAGGCAATTGGAGTTAAGTGACTTGCCTAGGGTCACACAGCTAGGAAGTGTTAAGTGTTAATCTGAGGCCACATTTGAACTCAGGTCCTCCTGACTTCAGGACTGGTGGTCTATCCACTGCACCACCTAGCTGTCCCTCCCCCTTTTTAAAAAAGAGAAAATCAAAGGATTCCATGCAAGACTGTCAATTTAGAGAGGATAGCAATCTTGCCTACTGGTAATCAGTGATAATAACTTTAGAGATGGAAGGGATCTTCGACCATTTCATTTAATTTACTTATTTTGCAGACTAGGAAACTAAACCCGAAAAAGGTAAAATAATTTGATCAAAATTATAAAACTACCAATAAGAGACCCAGACCTTGAACATTGGTCCTCTGATTTGGTTTCTAATCCTCTTTCTACATTTGAAAGTTGTCTCCTATATAGAAATGAAATTGTGGTCTTAATGAAATGGATGAATGAGAAGCAAAAAATAAAAACAAAAAATCAAACACTGCGATCTAGAATAACCAGGGAGTCCAGTTTGACAGAAAAGGGGGCAGCTCCAGCTTTTGAGAAGTGCTTGATATTTTAAGAATAGATTTAAGAATCTTGGTGGGGATGCAGACTGAGCTTAGTATGTGAGGATAAAGACGAAAGTCTCTACACTGAAAGAATATTGAATACTAAAATTGAGGGGAAAGCAAGTCAGCTTTTTGCTGATGAGATCTCAAATGTATCTAGTTGATGTATAATTAATAGTTGATGTAAATTAGATAGAAAAAAAAGATTAACAACATCCCCAAAATATTAGTATATTTGAAGTAGGAAGATCTAAGTGATCATAGAAATTTGAGGTATATGTGCTTTGCTACCTAAATAAGAGATAAGAACACAAAGTATATAAGCTTAGGTAAATATTTCTTGCCCAATCATTCACTAAGTCTAGTCATCAGGCACAAGAGCAACTTTAATTGGTCATAGGAAAGGCAAAATAGATCATTCATGTAAGGAAAACAAAAATGACTGAGCCTCTTACATGGAATTTGGATTTATATGGCATAATCCCAAATGAACAAAACACTCAGAAGCACTAGTTTAAAATGAATCAAAATGCACCAGTTGACAATAAACGAAAATGCTATGGGTCCAGAGCCAGATAATTTACTTGAAATATAAATTCAGTCAGGCTTTCAAAAGTGGCATCTTACTCATCTTTCTAAGAGAAATGTTTTCCTCTTAAAGAAGAATTTGCATTTCATTTGAGAGGAGGAACACAACATTCAGAATCGAGATATTTCTCAGAGAAACTCAGTGAATAGTGAATAGGCAAATCATAATACCTTTTTTTCCCCAAGCAAGACACATTAAAAGCATAAATTAACATAGATCAAAGAACAGTGATTTATATATTATATATTATAATTGCAGCAACCTACACTTATACTGCAATCTTTTCATCCACTTATTCAGTAGATGTTTATTGTACATCAACTATATCCAAGGTCCTATTTCATTTCTCAGAGCCACTTTCCCTCTCTTCTTGGGCTTTCAATTTTTACCTCTTATTCATTCTGCTAGAAGAATAACTTTGGTGGAGAGGTAGTTTGTATTCTTCACCAACTTTTCTTAAGCCTATTATATCTCAAATCTGTTAAGGGTCAAGACTATTAGGAACTTCTAGTGAAAATGATTAGAACACTTGAAAGTTCAGCAGCAAGGGGCAATAAAAGTATAGATGTGTATTAAAATGATTAATGGCATAGCAATGTACTCCTTAATAATCCTAAAAAAATATTGCACATACATGTATATAATTTAAAACATACTTATTGTTTCTGAAAAGAACTATTTCTCTCAACCTTAGTTGATTTTACCTGTAAAGAAGGCCTCATGGATTTCTTAATTCTTAGTACAGAGAAAGGAAAAGAAGAGAGTGGGGATGGGAAAAAGAACATTCTTTTCAAAAGAATAATTTTTTATCAACCTCTATCCATAGAAAAGTTATGCTCTTTACTGCTCCGTACTCTAGAAAAAAGGAGAATCAGGACAGAAAAAGAAAAGCCACAAAGCTTCTGTTTCTTTCTTCAAAATGACAGAGAAAAAAAAATAGCATAATCAAGAGAAAGACTAAAAGACCCGAATTATGAAATCCTGCCTACTTCTGTTAATCAAATTCAGTCGCATATATTCCTATTGATTTTCTTGCTAAAATGTAGGGTTTCTTCATTGAGGAGGAAATAAGGCCCTATCATCTCTATTACAAACTCTGTTAGCTCTAAAGATCAAGGGAAGTAGTATCCCTTTTCCAAGATAATAATGAGTTCCGATTCAAGGGGTCCTGATCCCTTAATTAAAAAGATACCTTCTTTTTCAGACAAAGAAATTGAAACTATTTCTGGTCACATGAAAAGGTACTCCAAGTCACTATTGATCAGAGAAATGCAAATTAAGACAACTTTGAGATACCACTACACACCTGTCAGATTGGCTAAAATGACAGGAAATGATAATGATAACTGTTGGAGGGGATGTGGGAAAACTGGGACACTGATACATTGTTGGTGGAACTGTGAATGGATACAACCATTCTGGAGAGCAATTTGGAACTATGCTCAAAAAGTTATCAAACTGTGCATACCATTTGACCCATCAGTGTTTCTACTGGGCCTATATCCCAAAGAGATTTTAAAGGAGGGAAAGGGACCCATATGTGCAAAAATGTTTGTGGCAGCCCTTTTTGCAGTGGCAAGAAACTGGAAACTGAATGAATGAATGCCCATCAATTGGAGAATGGCTGAATAAATTATGGTATATGAATGTTATGGAATATTATTGTTCTGTAAGAAACGACCAACAGGAGGATTTCAGAGAAGCCTGGAGAGACTTGCATGAACTGATGCTGAGTGAAATCAGCAGAACCAGGAGAACATTATACACAGCAACAAGACTATACGATGATTAATTTTGATGGACATGGTTCTCTTCAACAATGATGTGATTCAAACCAGTTCCTATTGTTCAGCGATGAAGATAGTCATATACATCCAGAGAGAGGCCTGTGGGAACTGAGTGTGAACCACAACACAGCATTTTAACGCTTTCTGTGAATATTTCCATGCATTTTGTTTTCCTTCTTAGATTGTTTTTTCTTCTTCTCTTTCTAGATCTGATGTTTCTTGTGCAGTAAGATAACTGTATAGATATGTATACATGTATTGGATTTGTCATATAATTTATCCTATTTAACATGTATTAGATTACCTGTCATCTAGGGGTGGGGGGTGGGGGGAAGGAGGGGAAAAGCTTGGGGAAAAAAAGTTTTTGCAAAGATCAATGTAGAAAAATCACTCATATGTTTTGTAAATAAAAAGCTTTATAGAAAAAAAAATAAACCTGAATAAACTTTAACAAAAAAAAAAAAAAAAGATACCTTCTTAATCCAATCCGCATGATTCACTGGAAATCATACTTTTAAATCATGGGTCTTAATCTATTCACAAAATGTATTCTCCTCAATCCAGGATTCAATGGTAACCATTTCTTCCTGAAATTTATTGTATTAGAAGGTAACTAGAAATCTGTTGTTGACTATTAGATAGCTCAAAAAAGACAAGAACATAGTCTTGGTAGGGCTCACTAGAAAACAGAGTCAATAATACTCATTTTGCTTACATCATCTCTTAACAGGTAATCACTACTTGTCTAAAAACACATACTTAATCCCTAAATTATAGCAACAAGACAAGAATTTTTAAGCACTTATTTTGGGCAAGGCACTGAGCTAGACAATAAGGATCTAAATTCAGGAGTGAGATATTTTCTCTGTCATGGAACTTATAATTCAATGAAGAATTATCCATAAATCCTAATAAATACATATTATATTGTATCTTATTTTAAGAGAAGTGCAATAAAAGCATTGGGTGAGATCTTAGTTTTAAAATTCTATTTCCTTATTATTGTTCTGTAAGAAACAATCAACAGGAGGTTTTCAGAGAGGCCTGGAGAGACTTGCATGAACTGATGCTGAGTGAAATCAGCAGAACCAGGAGAACATTATACACAGCAACAAGACTATACGATGATCAATTCTGATGGACATGGTTCTCTTCAACAATGATGTGATTCAAACCAGTTGTTCTGCGATGAAGATAGTCATATACATCCAGAGAGAGGCCTGTGGGAACTGAGTGTGAACCACAACACAGCATTTTAACACTTTCTGTGAATATTTCCATGCATTTTGTTGTCCTTCTTAGATTGTTTTTTTTTCTTCTTCTCTTTCTAGATCTGATGTTTCTTGTGCAGTAAGATAACTGTATAGATATGTATACATATATTGGATTTGTCATATAATTTTATCATATTTAGCATGTATTAGATTACCTGTCATCTAGGGGTGGGGGGTAGGGGGAAGGAGGGGAAAAGCTTGGGAAAAAAAAAGTTTTTGCAAAGGTCAATGTAGAAAAGTCACTCATATGTTTTGTAAATAAAAAGCTTTTAATAAAAAATAAAATAAAACAAAATAAAATTCTATTTCCTTTTGGAGGAACCATGAAATGGGTTTTTATAGTATCAATTTAATCAGAGTTTTTAAGGAGGAGAGAAATTGGAAATGATAAAGAAGACAAGCAAAAATTGGAAAATATAGATTATAAGTGCAAGCCTTCTGTGAGGTAAAAGTGTCATATGATGTTTTTAAATTAATGAGCATTTCATTTCATTTCTTTCTACTTCCCCTCCTTCATTTAAAAAAATGAAAGAAAACAAAAAAGTCCTTCTTACAAATATGCATAGAGTAGCAAAATAAATTCCTACCATGGCCATGTCCAAAATCATATGTCTAATTCTGCACATTGAGTCCATCATCTCTCTTTCAAGAGATGAGTTGCATTCTTCATGATACCTTATCATTGAACTGACCAGAATTCTTAAGTCTTTCAAAGTTGCTTGATTTTACAATGTTGTTATTTTCCTCTAAATTACTCTCCTGGTTCTTCTCACTTCACTCTGCATCAGTCCATGCTGCTTCCTAGGTTTCTCTAAAGCCATCTCTTCCATAATGTCTTATTGTACAACAATATTCCATCATATTTATATAACAATTTTGGGGCATAATCCAGATTATAGGCATTTCCTTTGTGTTCAGTTCTTTGCTACCACAAAAAGAGTTGCTATAACTATTTTGTACTTATGTATCCTATCTCTCTTTCTTTGATCTCATTGGGGTTGTGAGGAATGGGAATAATTAAGTAGCTGGACCAGAAATTTGTTTTTGGTTTTTTTTTTTAATTTATTAATACTTTTTATTTGACAAACATATGTATGGGTAATTCCTAAACATTAACTGTTACAAAGCTTTCTGTTACAAATTTTTCCCCCCTACTCCCCACCCCTCCCCTAGATGGCAGGATATCCACTACATGATAATTATGTTAGAATACTTAAGAAATCGAATATATGTATAGTTATTGCCACACATCATTTTTTTTTTTTTGTGCAGGAGAAATCATATCTACAAGAAAGAATAATCCGATAAAGGAAATACAATGCAAGCAAACCTCAATAGAGAACATGAAAATGTTATGTTGTGGTCCACATTTCACATCCCTCTCTCTGGGTGTATATGGCTTTCTTCACTGAACAACTGGAACTGGTTTGAAGCATTTCATTGTTGAAGAGAGTCATGTCCATTAGAACTGATCCTCATATAGTATTGTTGTTGCCATGAATAATAATCTCCTGGTTCTGCTCACTTCACCGAGCATCAGTTAATGCAAGTCTCTCCAGGCCTCTCTGAAATCGTCCTGCTGGTCGTTTCTTACAGAGCAATAATATTCCATAACATTCATATACCATAATTTATTCAGCCACTCTCCAATTGATGGGCATCCCTTCAGTTTCCAGTTTCTTGCCACTACAAAAAGGGCTGCCACAAACATTTTTGCACATATGGGTCCCTTTCCCTTCTTTAAAATCTCTTTGGGATATAGGCCCAATAGAAACACTGCTGGGTCAAAGGGTATGCATAGTTTGATAACTTTTTGAGCATAGCTCCAAATTGCTCTCCAGAATGGTTGGATCTGTTCACAGTTCCACCAACAATGCATCAGTGTCCCAGTCTTCCCACATCCCCTCCAACATTCATCTTTATCTTTTCCTGTCATTTTAGCCAATCTGACAGGTGTGTAGTGGTACCTCAGAGTTGTCTTAATTTGCATTTCTCTGATCAATAGTGATTTGGAGCAACTTTTCATATGACTAGAGATGGTTTTAATTTCATCATCTGAAAATTGTCTGTTCATATCCTTTGACCATTTATCAATTGGAGAATGGTTTGAATTCTTATAAATATGAGACAATCTCTATATATCTTAGAGATGAGACCTTTATCAGAACCCTTAAATGTAAAGATGATTTCCCAATTTGATGCTTCCCTCCTAATCTTGTTTGCATTAGTTTTGTTTGTACAGAAACTTTTTAACTTAATATAATCAAAATTATCTATCTGGTGTTCAATTAAGAGTTCCAGATCTTCTTTGGACATAAATTTATTCCATCTCCACAGGTCTGAGAGGTAAACTATCCTATGTTCCTCTAATTTGGTTATAATATCACTCTATATCTAGATCATGAACTCATTTAGATCTTATTTTGGTGTGCGATGTTAGGTGTGGGTCTAGTCTTAATTTCTTCCACACTAGTTTCCAATTTTCCCAGCAGTTTTTGCCGAATAGTGAATACTTATCCCAAAAGCTGGGGTCTTTGGGTTTATCAAACACTAAATTGCTAAAGTTATTACCTAGCTTGTCCTGATATCCTACCCTATGCCACTGATCGACTGCTCTATTTCTCAGCCAGTACCAAATGGTTTTGATGACCGCTGCTTTATAATATAGTTTTAGATCTGGTACAGCAAGGCCACCTTCATCTGTCTTTTTTATCATTAATTCCCTTGGAATTCTTGACCCTTTGTTCTTCCAAATGAACTTTGCTACTATTTTTTCTAGATCTGTAAAATAATTTCTTGGGAGTTTGATTGGTATGACGCTAAATAAGTAAATTAGTTTGGGTAGTATTGTCATTTTTATTATATTCGCTCGGCCTACCCATGAGCACTTAATGTTTTTCCAATTGACTAGGTCTGTGGACCAGAAATTTGTAAACTAAAGTCTATTGACCTTTAATAAGGACCATCAAAGGTAGCTCTCCCCCTCAGGTAGAGGGGATAAGGTAAAAGTTGATTGGCCATGTTAGGGCTTAAGGCTGATCTGGGATAAATAATTTTCTTACTCATTTTCATAGTAAGGAATTTCTGATAACAATATGGGAGGTAGGGAGGCCTAGGCAGTTTCTCAGAACTATTTGCAAAAGAGGATTCCATAACACATTCTATTTTGGGTTACTTACATTGAAAGTACTAATGAGAGAACACAGACAAATATTTAAACAAACTGGAGTCATTTTCAAAATCACTCTGGATTCACTGGATATAGAACTAATAATATCACTGGACCAAAGAATACACAGAATTTAGTAGCTTTAGAGGCATGGTTGAAATTGCTTCCCAGAATGGCTAGACAAATTCACAGCTTCACTAAGCATGCTGTGTTCCTGTGCCTGTCGAGCTACAGCCCCTGTGATTTTGTTATTTTCCTTTTCTGTCAATTTTGTTGACCTGTTGGGTTTGCAGTAGAGCCTCAGAGTTGCTTTAATTTGCATTTTTCTAATTATTAATGATTCAAAACATTTTTACATATGAATATTGATAGATTGAATTTCTTCATTTGAGAAATACTCATTCATATCTTTTGACTATTTACCAATGACTCCTAATTTTATAAATTCAGAACAAGGGGAATTAAGTCTTATTTAAGTTTTTTATTTTCCCAAATGCCTAGCAAAGTTCTGTGTATGTGCTAGACACTTGCTAAATTTATTTGTGGAATATAATGGATAGACAAATAAGACACTACCTTTGTTTTTAAAGACGTATAATCTAGTAGAAGTAGAATACAAGTATACAAACAACTACTAGCTAAGGCAGAATATGATGAGTGAGGGAAATCAGTCCAGCATAAATATGAAATATGGTTTGGAGGAGGAAGAAAGTGGAGGCAAGAGGACACGGTATTCTAGGCCAGGAGTAAAAGGAGGTGATAAGGACAATGGAAATGAATACAAGAAAAAAGACTGTTTGTGGATATAGAAATAATGTGCAAAAAAGTAATAACTAACAGCTTTGGGAGTTGCAAAGAAAGAAAGCTTAGAATTTGTGCTACTCTTCATGATGGCAGAAAAACATTGTTAAAGAAAATTTAAGTGAAAAAATGAAAATTTCAGAGCAAAGATGCTCTGATTATCTATCAAAATAATATGGATCCTATAGAAAATTCATTTAATTTTTTGTTGCTGCTAACTTGGAAACATTATGAATTATTACTGCTATCAAGTATTTTTCAACAAAACTACTGCTTTTAAGTTTAAAATTGTAACAAATGGAAGGATGGTAAGGAAGAAAACAGAATATTAATTAAGTCCCTTTAGAGAAAGTGATAGAAAGTGTTCAATTCCAGCAACATGTTCAAGTTTGTGGTTAACATATAAATGACATTATTAATCTGTAAAAAACTCAAGAAGCAAATTCAATTTAATCTGAATTAACAAATAATTGTCTAACACCCAAGGACCTCTGTACAAGGCAATGTGCTCATAGAAAGATTTCAAAGAACATAGTTCCAGCTTTCATACTTTTATATGAAATGCAGCATATCCACAGATGACACAGAATAGAAAGTAATTAAGTCAAAAGAGAAAAAGTTATCTAAGAAAATTTCAGGAGAAAGATATTGCTTGAAGTTTGAGCTTCCAACAGGAGTTGATGCTTGGAAGGAAGTGAAGGATTCTGAAAGACAAAGATGAGAAGAAAGTAGATTCCAGGCAAGGGAGACAATCAGAAGCAAGAGAAAGCAAGGTAAAGTCATACATCTATTAGTATACTTTAGCTGAATTATACAGTGAGTGGCAAGGGAGAATGTAAGAAGGGGAACAGTATATAATAATAAGATTATAGTTTCCCATTCCAAAGATAGGATCACATAGAATGTTGAAGATAGAAATCATCAATTTATAGGTGAGGAAACAGAGCGAGAGTAGGTGACTTTCTCAGTGTCAATCAGCTAGTTAGAAACAGAGCCAAAATTAAAACCAAGTTCTCTTGACTCCTAACCCAAAGTTCTTCCAACTATACCATGTAATACGATAAATATGAGTCCTTCCTTTTCCTTCCATCTTCTTTAATTTTTTTTCTTTTATAAATCTTTTTATAAATGCCCAAGCCACGAACTAAATTGAATAAATGAATTGAAAAGTATTTATCTACTGCTACATTCTGGGCATTTTGTTAACCAATCAATCACTAATTAATAAACATTTGTTAAGTACCTACTATATGCTAAGTGCACAAAAGAAAATCAAAACAGTCCCTGCTATCAATAAGCACTTTAATTGGAGGGATTCAATATATAAAATAAAGATTAGCCTCAGAGCAGATAGAAAAGCCCCCAAATTTTAAGAGGTCACTGGTAGATGGCAAGACCCAAAGGTTCCTGGCTTATATAAGGTAATTAAGATAATAGTTCACAGTAACTGAAGGGCATAGATATAAGACAGATGGTAAAGGCTGGAGTATCTTAAAAGGCAGGAAGAGGCCAGATGGAAAGGCCTGTTGATCCTCTAACTCATTAGAAGTAGGAATAATGTAGCAGCTGGCCAAAGGGGAAAAGTAATATAGGAGGATGGCCCCACGATGGCAGGAAGCTCTTTATGCTTCTTGGCCATACACACAAGTTCCATGATACTGGATAAAGTTTTCAGAATAGTTCTGTAATATTGCCACAGGATCTTCTAATGTCTTATACCTGCCTCTTAGGATTGTTGCTTACTGGGTCTCAAATGAGACAATGTAAAATGTTTTACAAATTTTAAAACATAATGTAAATGCCAGCTATTAATCATATATTATTATTATTATTATTGATCTTATTCAATAAGGTTCAAATAAAAATGATCCTGGCAATGAAAAGTTATCCCATTACTCTCTTAATGTTCTAAGCATGGCTGGGAAGCTTGAAACATTTTGCTGCATGACCATAGACAACACATGATCTCTCGGTGATTTAGCCAGCTTTCTAAAACTATGAGTTACAGAGAGGTTGATCTAGACTGACAGAAGAAGTTCGCTTACCCTGAAATTACCTGTATAAATAAAATCACAGAATGGTTCAGACATTCTGGAAAGCAACTTAGAATTATAACCTAAAAGTTACTAAATTGTGTCCCAACTATACCATAACTAGACTGATACACCAAAGAAATCAAACACAAAAGAAAAAGACCTAGATGCACAAAAATACTAATAATCCCACTTTTCATGGTAGACAGAAGTTGAAAACTAAGGGATTGTTTTCTTGTGGAGTAAAGACAAAAATAATGTATGTTACAAATACAATGGAATATTATAAATGATGAAATAAACAATTTCAAAAACACTGTAAATATCTCTGTAAGTTGATACAGAGCAAAATGGGTAGAGTAGGAAAATAATCAGTACAATAATAGCAACATTGTAAGGGGAAAAAAAAACTTTAAAAATCTCTGATTGACAAAATGATAAACCATGACTCACATCTCCTAAAAGACTGATAATGAACTTAAAATGCAAAGACATATATACGTTTTTTGACATGGGCATTGCAAGAATTTATTTTGTAGGACTATACATATGTGTTAAGGCTTGCTATTATTTGTTTTTTGCTCATTTGGGGTTGAAAAAGATAGGGAGAAGGTCAGACTAATTAAATGAAAAAATTTTAGGAAGTGAAGAAAGAATTGATTTTTATTTTTTGATAATAATAATAGCTTCATATTTTTAAAAATACATGCAAAAATACTTTTCAACACTCATTCTTTCAACTTTTTTTTTTGCTGAGGCAATTGGGGTTAAGTGACTTGCCCAGGGTCACACAGCCAGGGAATGTTAAGTGTCTGAGACCAGATTTGAACTCAGACCCTCCTGACTTCAGGGCTGGTGCGCTACCCACTGCGCCACCTAGCTGCACCTCAACACTCATTCTTGCAAAACCTTGTATTCCAAATTTTTCTCCCTCCCTCTCTCCTTTCCTCTCCCCTAGACAACAAGTAATCCAATATAGGTTAAATACATGCAATTATTTTAAATATATTTCCATATTTGCCATGTTGTGCAAGAAAAATTGGACCAAACAAGAAAAAACACAAGAAAGAAAAAAATAAACAAAAAAAGTGAAAATACTATGCTTTGATTTACATTCAGCCTTTATAGTTTTCTCTCTGGATTCAGATATTTTCCATCCCAAATGTATTGGAATTGCCTTGAATCACCACATTGTTGAGAAGAGCCAAGATCACAGTTAATTATTACATAAGCTTATTGTTACTATATACAATGTTCTCTTGGCTCTGCTCATTTCACTCAGTATCAATTCTATTTCTAGGCTTTTCTGAAATCAGACTGCTCATCATTTCTTTTTTTAAATAGCTTTTTATTTTCAAAATACATGCAAAGATAGTTTTCAATTTTCTTACAAAAATCTTATGTTTTTTATTTTTCTCCCTCCCTCCTTCCCTCTCTCCCCCCTCCCCTGGATAGCAAGTAATGCAACACAGGTTAAACATGTGCAATTATTCTAAACATATTTCCATATTAATCATGCTATACAAGAAAAATCTGATCAAAAAGGTGAAAAAAATGAGAGAAAAAAAACAAAGCAAGTAAACAACAACAACAAAAGGTGAAAAATATTATGTTGTTATCCATATTCAGTCCCCACAGTACTCTCTCTGGATGCAGATGGCTCTCTCCATCACAAGTCTATTGGAATTGGCCTAAGACATTGTTGAAAAGAGCCAAGGCCATCAGAGTTGATCATCACATAATCTTGTTTTTGGTGTGTACAATGTTCTTTTGGCTTCACTCACTTCACTTAGCATCAGTTCATATAAGTCTCTCTAGGCCTTTCTGAAATCATCCTGCTGATCATTTCTTATAGAGCAATAATATTCCATTACTTTCATATATCATAACTCATTCAGCCATTCCCTAACTGATGGGTATCTATTAAGTTTTCAGTTCCTTGCCACTATGAAAAGATATTTTTGCACAAACATTTTGGGTCATTTTTCCTCTTTTATGATCTTTTTGGGATACAGACCCACTAGCAAAACTGCTGGATCAAAGGGTATGACATATTTGCTTCCAATTCTTTTAAGAACACCAAATGCAGGCTGAGCAACTTACCCTGCATAATTTGTGATGAACAGAATTTTGTGCATTATTTTTGACTGTTTTGAAATGAAATAAAAAACATATATGGAAGAGGGAAGAAGAAAATAGAGGGATCACTCAGCCACTTAACATTCCCTAGCTGTGTGATCCTGGGCAAGTCACTTAACCTCAATTGCCTCAGCAAAAAAAAGAAAAAGAAAAGAAAACAGAGGGATCAATATAATGAATAAGAAAATATATTGCTGACAGCTCTAAGATATTCTGAATGAAAATATAAAAAAATTTCACAGGGTGTCATTGAATCATAAAAATAAAAAATAAAGATTTTCCTCCAGACTCATGGAAAGTTTAAACAAAAAGCCATACTTCAATTTTCCCCTGATTTGAATAAAAGTTATAGAAAGAAAGAGAAAAAGTAAAGTTGGAAAGCCAGTAAGAATCAGTGTAGAGAAGCAGCTAGGTGGTGCAGTGGATAAAGCATCGGCCCTGATTCTAGATCTAAATTTCCTGACCTGTAAAATGAGGAGGATTGTACTAAATTAGATTCTTTTCATCTTTTATAGGAGAGATTTTTTTTTCCTTTTTTGGAGGGATTAAGTGACTTGCCCAGGGTTACACAGTTAGTAAAAGTCTGAGGCCACATTTTAATTCAGGTCCTTTTGATTCCAGGGCTGATGCTCTATCCACTGTATCACCTCACTGCCTCCTCTAGGTGAGAATCTACCCACACTCCAGAATGGAAAGATCCAGTTTTATGTCCCACTATACACTTTTGCATACTCTTCATTTGAATCTAATTGTTTTGTTGAGTTGTTTTTAGTCATGTTTAACTCTCCATGACCTCTTTTGGGATTTTCTTGGTAAAGATTCTGGAGTGGTTTGCCATCTCCTTCTCTAATTCATTTGACAGAAGAAGAAACTGAGGCAAACAAGGTTAAGTGATTTGCCTGGGGTCACATAGAATGTTTGAGGCTGTTGAATTCAAGTCTTCCTGACTCCAAACCAAGCACTCTATCATTAATGTCATCTTAATGCCCTTGAACACAATAGGATTAACATTTTCTAAGTTTTTGGAAACTGAGTGGGTACCCATCAGCTGGAGAATGGCTGGATAAGTTATGGTATATGAATATTATAGAATATTATTGTTCTATAAGAAATAATTAGCAGGATGATTTTAGAGAATCCTGGAGGGTCTACTATTGGGGGGGGGGAAAGGAATTTCATTATTGACAACTTCTCATTCCTACTAACCCCAAATCAGTATGTTTTAACCAAACAATATCATTAATAAGTCAGTATCCCAAAGAGATTTTAAAAAAAAAAGGACCTATGTTTACCAATATATATATATATATATATATGCATATATATATATATATATATATAATAGCAGCTTACTTTGTGGTAGCAAAGAATTGAAAATTGAAGGAATGTCTATCACCTGGAGGATGGTTGAACAAGTTGTGGTATATCATTGCTATGGAATACTATTGTGTTTTAATTTTAAAAAAAAAAGAAAGAAAGAAAGGTGGTGATTTTAGAAAAACCTGGAAAGACACATGAATTGTTACAAAGTGAAGTGGGCAAAACAAAAGAACAGCAATATGTAACAATAATCTATAAAAAACTTGGCTACTTTGATCAAGACAGTGATCCATAACTCCAAAGGATTCATAATGAAAAATAATATAAACATTCAGAGAGATCAAATGAATTCTAAGTATGAAAGGAAGCATATTGTTGTTCGCATTCATTATTCTTCTTGCTTTGGTTTTGTAACATATGTATACGTAATATATACATACATATATGTAATATATATATAATATGGAAATGTTATCCATGACTTCATGTGTATAATGGGCATAATATTGCTTGTCTTCTTGATGGGTAGAGGAGGAAGTGGGGGAAGGCAGAGAATATGGAATTCAATATTTAAAGATGAATGTTTAAAAAAGTTTTAAAGAAACAATTTAAATTCCATTTTTTTCCAGGAAGACTTTTCTGGTATTTAAGCACATACACACACACACACACACACACACACACACACACACAGAGTTAGTGAATTCAGAGCTTCAGTGAAAGCCATAGCCCTTTAACAAGCACAAATTGGAATTGGGAAAAGGTGATGCTTTTCCGAAGGACCTGTTACTTTCTGTCTTAAAGAGATACTCCTAGGGGACTGCCAATTAAGTGAGGAATGGCTGAACAACTTGTGGTATATGAATGTAATGGAATACAATTGTGCTATAAGAAGTGGTGAATAGGTGGATTTCAGAAAAGCCTGGAAAGATTTACATGAACAGAACCAAGAGAACACTGTAAATATTAATAGCAACATTGTGTGATGATGAACTTTGATAGACTTAGCCCTTCTCAACAGTGATTCCAGACAATTACAAAAGACTTGAGATGGAAAATGTCAGCCATATACAGAGAAAGAATTATAGTCTGAATGTAGATCAAAGCATACTGTTTTCACTTTTTTGTAGGGGTTTTTGTTTGTTTGGTTTTTTTGGTTGGTTTTTCTTTCTCATGATTTTCCCCTTTTGTTCTGATTCTCCTTTTACAACATGACTAATATGGAAATATGTTTAACATGGTTATACATGTATAATTGGATTGCTTGCTATCTTGAGGAGGAAGGAAAGGAAAAAAATTAAAACTTAAACTCTTACAAAACTGAATGCTGAAAACTATCATTACATATAATTGGAATAAAAATAAAAATATTATTAAGTGGGGAGAAAAAAATTACTCCATGACACAGAGAATGTGAACATAACCAAATGGTGGTATTCCATCTCTAAGAACTTAGACCTGTGAGAGCAAAGTGAAGTAGTAAGTGAGGCAAACCTGGGGTAGAAAGGTAAAAATATTTTAGCAGAAATTTATAGAAATATCAAGTAGAAAAATATATTTTGTCTGTATATTTATAAATATTTATATTTACATCCTATTTTGTCTCCCATGATAACACACTTGTCTCATTACATAAGCAAAACCTCAGGGTTTTTATTGCTGGTTCTCTTTGGAAGCATTATCCTGTGAATTACTGACTCAGCAAATATTCTTCTTGTGTGATATTTGTTGTTGCTCAGTCATTTTAGTCATGACCAACTCTTCATAATTCTAGTTTGGGTCTTGTTGGCAAAGATACTGTGGTTTTCCACTCTAGCTCAGTTTACAGATAAAGAAATGGAGGCAAATAGGATTAAATAATTTGTCTAGAGTCATGCAATTAGTATCTGAGACCAGATTTGAACTCACAAAGATGAGTATTCCCAACTCCACATCCAGCATTCTATTCACTGCACCATTTAGTTGTCTCTACTGACAAATAGTACATCTTTAATACAAAATTATTCTCCATTACATGATGACCAACTATGAATGACTTAGTTCCTCTCAGAATACAATGATCCCAGAAAATTCCAAAAGACTAATGAAAGAAAGCACTATCCATATCCAGAGAAAGAGCTAATGGACTCTTATTACAGATAAAAGCATACTATTTTCATTTTCTTGTGTGTGTGTGTGTGTGTGTGTGTGTTCTTTTTAGTTTGATTCTTTTTTTCACAGCATGACTAATATGGAAATAACTCTTTGATTGCACATATATAACCTTTATCAAATTGGTTAACATTTAGGAAGAGGAGGAGGGAGAAAGAAAAAATTTTGGAATTAACATTTTGTAAAAATGAATGTTAAAATAGATTTTAACATGTTTAACAAATAGTGGATTACTTGCTATGGTGGGGGGGGGGAATTTGGAACACAAAGTTTTGCAAGGGATAATGTTGAAAAATTATCCATGAATGTGTTTTGAAAATAAAAAGCTTTAATTTAAAAAATGAATGTTAAAAATTATCTTTACATGCAATTTGGAACTATGCCTAAAGGGTTATCAAACTGTGATCCAGCAGTGTTTCTATTGGGCTTATATCCCAGAGATCTTAAAGGAGGGAAAGGGACCCACATGTGCAAGAATGTTTGTGGCAGCTCTTTCTGTAGTGGCAAGGAACTGGAAACTGAGTGAATAGCCATCAGTTGGAGAATGGCTGAATAAGCTATGGTACATGAATGTTATGGAATATTATTGTTTCATAAGAAACAATCATCAGCATGATTTCAGAGAGTCCTGGAGAGATCTACATGAACTGATGCTAAGTGAAATGAGTAGAACCAGGGGATCATTGTACACGGCGACAAGATTATACGATGATTAATTCTGATGGACGTAACTCTTTCCAACAATGAGATGATTCAGGCCAGTTCCAATGATCTTATGATGATGAAAGCTACCTACATCCAGACAGAGGACTGTGGGTGCTGAGGGTGGATCACAACATAACATTTTCACTCTTTTTGTTGTGATTTGCTTGAATTTTATTTTCTTTCCCTTTTTTTTTTTTTTAACTTTTTTTTTTCTTTTTGCTGAGGCATTTGGAGTTAAGTAACTTGCCCAGGGTCACACAGCTAGGAAGTGTTAAGAGTCTGAAGCCAGATTTGAACTCAGGTCCTCCTGACTTCAGGGCTGGTGTTCTATCCACTGCACCACCTTGCTGCCCCCCCCTTTTTTTTTTTACTTTTTGATCTGATTTTTCTTGTGCAGCAAGATAATTGTATAAATATGGATGCCTATATTGGATTTGACATATATTTTTACCATGTTTCACACATATTGAATTACATGCCATCTAGGAGACGGGGTGGGGGAAGGTGGGAAAAATTGGACTACAAGGTTTTTCAAGGGTCAGTGTTGAAAAATTATGCTTGTATGCATGTTTAAAAAAGAAAAAATTTCAATAAAAAAGAATTCACTTGTAAATAAAAAAAAATAAAAATTTTGGATTCCATAAGATTAAAAAAAGTCTTTACATATACATTTGGGAAAATAAAATGCTATTTAAAATAAATTCTTGTCCTTTCCCATTCTTAGCAAGAAATTATCATCCATATATTTTATTCTACTTCTAAGAAATCCAAATCCTTTTATTTAGATACTGTTTTAATCATGTATTCATTTCCAAAGTTATCTTCTTTTTTTGAAGCCCCTACTTTGTATCAGTAATTTAGAAGTAATGGATCCAGCCATTCTGGAGAGCAATTTGGAGCTATGCTCAAAAAGTTATCAAACTGTGCATACCCTTTGACCCAGCAGTGTTTCTATTGGGCTTTTATCCCAAAGAAATCATAAAGGAAGGAAAGGGCCCCACATGTGCAAGAATGTTTGTGGCAGCTCTTTTTGTAGTGGCTAGAGACTGGAAACTGAATGGGATGCCCATCAATTGGAGAATGGCTGAACAAATTATGGTATATGAATGTTATGGAATATTATTGTTCTGTGAGAAATGACCAGCAGGATGATTTCAGAGAGGCCTGGAGAGACTTGCATGAACTGATGCTGAGTGAAATGAACAGAACCAGGAGATCATTATACAGGGCAACAACAATACTATATGATGATCAATTCTGATGGACATGGCTCTCTTCAACAATGAAATGTTTCAAACCATTTCCAATTGTTCACTGAAGAAAGTCATATACACCCAGAGAGAGGGATGTGAAATGTGGACCACAACATAACATTTTCATGCTCTCGATTGATGTTTGCTTGCACTGTGTTTCCTTTCTGACTTTTCTTTCTTGTAGATACGATTTTTCTTGCACAACAATGATGTGTAGAAATATGTATACATATATTCGATTTGTCAAGTATTTTAACATAATTAACATGTAGTGGATATCCTGCCATCTAGGGGAGGGGGGAAATTTGTAACAGAAAGCTTTGTAAGGGTTAATGTTGAAGAATTACCCATACATATGTTTTGCAAATTAAAAAAAAAAAGTAATATAGAAGTAAACACCTGTTTCCCTAAAGGCATCAACTTCTTATCCAGAATTTCATTAGAGCAATAGCTTCCAAGCTGATGTTATCATTTGTTCTCATGTGAATCACCAGGAGGGAATACTGGTATTTATTTTTGACAAGTCTGAATACATATTCCCAAAATAGAGATTTTATCATTATTTCAGGTCAACAAAAAGATGTATTGGTATTGATCAGGAGGAGTATGTCTCCAAATTTCCCCAACTTTTTTTATTCTTCTGTCCATTATTAGATGACTTATCTCTTGGTATCACCTCTGTATTGCCATCATTTCTTGGAACATTAATCATTGTTTTAATTTCTTGTCAACATGCTAGTTAATAGAAATCTATGATTGATTGAATACCAACATGAATCATAATTTTGGAGATGGAAAGGACTCACTCAGGCTATTCCTCCACCTAAGGAAGGAATCTCCTGTACAACATTCCTGACAGTAAGTAAATCAGGATGTACTAGATCATAGACTATACTCTGTTTAGAGAGAAGAATCTGCTGATATGATGATATCTGGAGAGAAAAGTGGCCAGGGCCCAAAAGCTGATACTCTTAGGGTAACATAGGATGAGGATCATAAAAATGTGGTAAAATACATAATTCTAAGTTTAACTACTATGCAACATGTTGTTCTTTTAAAAGACCACAAAGTTGCTGCAATGGATGTCAATAAACTCTATGTAAAAACAGACTTTGGGAAGGGTGTTATACAGTCCTTCCAAAAGTACACACATTGGCAAGCAAACACTAACACATTTGGGTAGCAACAACCAATCCAAATTTCTCTTGCATAATTAGTAGATTTGGTACTCAAGAAAGAACATTTTCCATGAAAAATCTGCTTTGAAGACTGACTTTCACTGCCAGGTCTCTTGGGAGACTGAGTATTTCCAGCTCTCACTATCTCTGACTCATCTCCAGTATTTAAGAGAAAACATTCCTTGGGGAGAAGGGTGGAACACAAGGAAGTCAACATGGCTTCTTGAGTTGCTCCAAATGTCTCTATGGCTTAAGTTTCACACATCTCTAAAAGAGACCAAACTTGATGATTTCCAGGTCTTGACTCTGAATCCCTGAGCAGATAAGGATGAGGGAAGAGGATGAGCTGATACCAAGAGTCCTTTGTAAGGAGCAAATTACCTTGTGGAATTTTCCAGTGACTAAATATAATAGCTGAGTTTGGAAACTGTTAGTGGAATCTTATTTAATCTTCCATAGGGGTAATAATAATTCAGCCCCAGAATAAGAAATAAGGAAGGGAAGTAATTCTCTAAGGCGATAGGACTGGGGAATAATAGATAGCTAAAAGAACAAACCTCTAATTCCCTAAAGATAATATTTAAATAAAGTAGCATGGGTGGCCTCCCTAAGCAACTTTCCATCCCCTGCTATGCTAGAAAAAAATTCTCACTATAATCTCTAAGACTGAATCAAATATAAACTAATGTATTTTAATTGGCTTGGTCTCTCTGGTGAAAAGAATTTGGGGAATGTTAAGTAACCTCTCTGACCTCATAGTTATAAATTTATGTCATTACCTTTAAATTTGAATGTTGGAATCAATTATTTAAACTTTTTTTCAAATGCATTCTAGTCCCCACTTCAGTACCACAGGCTAAAACAGATCATGACAAGAGGAAATCAAATAGCAGCTGCTTTCTGTTTGCTTTCATTCAATCTGCCCAATATTTCTAACTTGCCTAAAGTGAGCTGAGAGGAGTTCCTGGGATTTTGGCTCAGTCTCAGCTGGGAAATATTTTCCTCCTTCTAAAGGCTGCCTCAGCTAAATGGAGCAATCACCAACAGGGATGTGGCAGAAATTACTGAGAGGTTGCCAGGTAGATGTGACAGTCTTTGAGATCCCCATCTATAAACTATTTGGAGCTTCATTGGATCATAGGATCTTAGATTTAGATCTGGAATGTGATTCCATTTCATTTTATAGATTGGATATTTGAAGCCAAAAGGTTAAGTGACTTGACCCTGATAAACTGACAGAGCCAAAATTTGAGACCAGGTCTCCTGACTCCAAAAACAGCAACTTTTCCAATAATTAATAATAATAATTGCTAAAATTCATATAATACTTATTAGGTACCAGGTATTGTATTAAGTGCTTTACAAACATTATCTTCTGACTCAAATCAGTTCCAATTGTTCAGTGATGAAAAGAGATTCATCTACACCCAGAGAGAGGACTGTGGACCGCAACACAACATTTTCACTTTTTCTATTGTTGTTTGCTTGCATTTTGTTTTCTTTCTCAGTTTTTTTTTTCCTTCTTGAGCCGATTTTTCTTGTGCAGCAAGAAAATTGAATAACTATGTATACATTTATTGGATTTAATATATATTCTAACATATTTAACATGTATTGTTGAACTTCTTGCCAACTAGGGGAAAGGGTGGGGGGAAGGAGGGCAAAATTTGGGACAGAAGGTTTTGCAAGGGTCAATGTTGGAAAATTACACACGCATATGTTTTGTAAATAAAAAACTTTAATAAAAAAATAAAAAGGAAAAAGATGAATCTTCCCCAAAAAACAAAAACAAAACATTATTTTATTTGACCCTCCTCTACAACCCTAGGAGGTCAATGCTATTATCCCCCTTTTATTAAATGAGATAATTGAAGCAAGCAGAGTGATTTCTCCAAGGTGATATTGCTAAATACCTAGAATGGGATTTGAGCTCAGGTCTTCCTGATTGTAGGCCCAGCACTTTACCACTGAGCTATTACACCACCATGACATTCAATTGAATGTCATTCAAGAAGTATTTCTTAAGTGCCTGCTATGTGCAAAGCAATATCCAATTTCAACAGTAGTAAATACAAATATACACACATCTATATAGCCATCCTATGTTTAAACTTGTGATTTCATTCATTTAATGAAATCTAGATTCCAAAGGGGGAACTCCCTCCAATGTAGACAAACAACTCTTGTCATTCATTTGTCTTGTCAGACAAGAGAACCACCTGGTGATATTGAAAGGTTAAATGATTTCATAGAATAACTGGACCATAGATATGAATCTGGGAAGGACCTCAAGAATCTTCTTCATTTTAAGAGTAGGAGAAGTGGAACCAAAGAAAAGCAACTTGTTCAAATTGAAGAGCTCGGTCCTCTACTCCAAATCCATTGCTTTTTTCCACTAATATATTCTGTCTGATATATCAGAACCAGGACATGAACTCAAGATTTCTTGGTTCTATGGCCACAATTTTACCTACTCACTATCTTTATTGCTTCTCATGTATAGAAGCTAGTTGAAAGGGGAAAAAAGACTTTAAGAGCCTTTTGGAACAGTTCTTCCACCATCATCCCCTTCCCCTCCATCCCACCCAAAAAAATAGACTGGCATATCCTCACATATCCATCTTCTCCAATGATGGACGAGATGTCTAGAAAATATGTTTTTCACAAAAGGCTTTCATTGTTCCATAAACAACCTCCCTATGGTTCTGGTTTGGATTTTAATTATATGAGCCCATCTTTATTTTTTCTTCTAACGAATCTAGGCAGTAAAGTACTACACAGTTAAAAAGAACCACGTAGAGCATAAAACCACATACTTGGCCTGAGTTTTTCTACAACACAGTGTTTCTTTGGCCTGAGCAATGCCTGCCTCCATGCATACTGCTCTTGTAATGTTTTAAAGACTTTGGGACTTTGGAGTTATTGGAAGAAATGGTTTTGCTATCAAGAAAAGTCCTTCCATCTTTTAACTGAGACTGATAGAATGTTTCTATGCTTCCATGGGCCAACCTAGACCCAAACAAATCATTGAAGTTGGAAAAATTGCATTGAGTGAGTCCTGGCCTCTTCATTATGTCTTTCTTTTTTTTTCTTTTCTTTTTTTTTTTTTTTTTGAGTTCTTTCTTCCTTCTCTTAACAAATCAGACCAGATACTCTTGCTGACTTCAACCATTCTACTGATACCAGAAAGAATTTGTCAATCATTGTATAACATGATAAATTCATGCTGATCATTTACCTGCATCAAGAATATTTGTCTTTTTTCACTAAAAATTGTCTCTATAAAGGAATTTCAGGTACCAATATCCAGATGAAAAAAATCATAGGATGATAGATTTAGAACCTAAGGAATAGAGACCATTTGTAATCCAATCTCATTTTACAAATTAGAACACTGAGGCTAAACAAGTTTAAATGAGAAAACGAGTAAGTATAAAAAGTTTTCTTAACTCCAAAATAGCCCTCTATCCATTATATTACATTGTCTTTCATGCTGAGATATCTTTCTCAGGGGGAAGTCTGTAGAACTGAAAGGAGTCACAGATAATAAAGAAACAAAGGATTTTAAAGGTCGTCTAGCTCCACTTTCATATTTTGCAGACAGGGAAACATGGCAAGGGAGCTGTAGCATGTACAGCAACCACACCTCTGATAAAATCTTCTGGCTTTTGGCTAAGGTTAAAGGTAATTGACAGGTTTCAAACCTATCAGTGAATTAGGGGGATATCCATCCCAAGCATGTGAAAACTTCCTCTGGTCAAATGGGTGGATGAGAACAATTTGCTCCAATGACCATGAAGGTAGCTGAAGTAGGTGGAATACTTAAAGCTTGGTCAGATATAGAAGATGCCAAAATTATCCACTGCATTCCAGGCCATCACCAGTCATCTTGACAATTGTCAAGCCACTGAATTTTGATGATTCTAGAAGAGAGAGCTGAGGTTGACAATATTGTAAAATTCTGACTCACTTAATTCTAATTTCACCCTGAAGGCAAGATATCATCCTGTGATATCATTGGTCCTTTTTAAAAAATGAAAGACAAGTAAAACAACAGTTCTATGCCTCTCTCCCTTCTTCTCCTTGGTGTTCCTAGCTTCCCCAGATTCCTTCAAATATCAACTAGTTGACCCCTTTTAAAGCAAATACTGACTTTGGAGATAATCCATTGATTATCTCATATTTATCTTCTGTTAATCTTTTTTATTTAGTTGTTTGCATATTGTTTTCTCCTTAGACTATAAACTCCTTAAGGGTAGGGAATATCTTTTGATTTTTTTTTTTTTTTTGTATCTGACAAATAATAGATACTTAGTAAATGCTAGTTGACCACTTTTACAAATAAAAAAAAAAAAACTAAGTTCTGGGACAAGTTGACAGAAAGTTCTTATTTCTTAAGAATTTTTCTTTTTCTTTTCATTAATTTTGATGAAGTTCAGGTAAAAACAGTCCTTGGACAAGTCACTAGCCTTGTATTATTATTTTCTATTTAATGTTATATGTACTATTACATAGGTTAATAAAATAACTGATTTTTGTAGTTGAATAAAAACATGTAAGCTCAATGTCTGTAGGCTCATTGAAAGCATCCTCAGATCAATTCCACTAGCAGACAGAATAATAAAGTAGAATATGTCCTTCATTCTGTTTTGATCTAGGGAACACAATAGTCAATTTCAGTAAATACTATGTCTCTATCTTTCCCTGTATCTATCTCTCCCCTCCTCCCTTTAAAAACTGTTCATCATACACTGACAAATGATGTTTTTGTCTTTTCTAGAACCTATGAAGATCACTGAACTATTTGTCATTAACATTTTAAAGTTCCTTAATTTCTTATCTGAGCATCAATATTTCAAAAATCCCCATGTCACTGAATATGCACCTTCTTGTGATGCAATGCAAATTACAACCTCTTCTGTGTCTTAGTTGACAGCTGCAGAGGTATCTAAGTGGCAGAGTGAATGAGTGCTCATCCTGGAGTCAGGAAGATCTGAGTTCCAATTCAACTCAATACAAACTTTATGATCTCAGACAAATCATTTATCCCTGTTTGCCTCAGTTTCTCATCTATAAAATGTCTGGAAAAGGAAATGATATTCCAATATCTTTACCATAAAAGATCCAAATAGGGCCCTAAAGAGTCAGAAATGGCTGAAACAACTAAATGAAGAGTAATTGGAGTCCCAGAAATGTACCTACTAGAGGAAAGTAGGACCAGAGGGGAAGAGAAAGAAGAGAAGGATAATTTCCTTTCTTTGGTTTGCCATGGTGCTTCACCTAGACTTCTTTGAACTTTGAGTACTTTATTATCCCCCAATTTGATTGTGTACACCATGAATGCAATCTGTCTGATATTTCTCTATAAACCCAGTATCTAGCATTGTATCTCACAACTAATAGGTCTATAATAAATGGTTGTTGAACTAGACAAATGGCTTGTGAATTAATGAATATTAATGATATTTAGGAGTTATCTTAGTCTTCTTAACAATACTTTTATAAAACTTTTCTTCAAATGAGTTCCTTTCAAAAATGACTAATCTAATAAAGTTTCTCTTTTAAAGGGTGACAACTTCTAATTTGGTTTCCAAATTCTCTAGGGTCACCCATGTTTGGATACTGTGGCCTTCTCTGTATTGATTAAATCTTTGAACTCTAAAAGGGTGTAATTCTGTTATAAATATGTAATGATAGAAATAAATGCATTTTTCTACTCTATATACTGGCTCTACGAAATGCTGAGTAGCCAAAGACTGACTTCATCAATTCAATAATTTAATTCAACCAACATTATTAAATATTTTTTATATTCAAGTCACTTATATGCCATTATATCCTTTCTCTTGCCTTTCTGAGACCATCAATGATATTTACTGAGCACCTATATACATGTACAAGGAAACTTATTATGACTTCCCTGCTTTTGACACATCATTTAAGTTTTGATTTGTATCCAAACAAACATGCCATTAGGTGGTAAATTTTTAAAAGCTAAGGCTTTGAGTAGATCACTTAGCCTCTTTGAGGCTCAGTTTCCTCCTCTTTAAAATAAGCTTTGGAAGTATCTACTAGCTCTAAATCTGTGATCCTATTTAATGGACTCACCATTTCTAGGCAAGATGAAAATTGGAGGCTTAGAGCTGGAAGATGCCTCGTACTATCATAATCCTCTAGACCCTCAAATTGCTATGTCAATGTGACTATCACAAAGCACTTCCCTTTTAGCTAGATGCTTGTTTTGCCCCTGGAGACATGCCACTTGTAAGTGATGGCCATGGCTCTTCCACAAGAGACAGCTTGTGTCTCCTGGTCCACCATAATTATACCCAGCCTCCCCCTGCCATCAGCATGGTTACATGAGGCCACTGCCCTCTGAAAGTAGTTCCCTCCTTCAGAGTCCCCAAAGAAATTGAACTCCACCCACATGATGTGACTTTTAGAGAAACCTACTGGGAGAAGATATAATTGGAACAGATGTCAGAACTATAAGAGTGTACTAGAAAATAAATGACTGATAGAGAATGGGTTTTCTCTATGGAGTATTTTTTTCCAAACAAATTTAAAATGACAAAGATAGGTGTACATGAAATTTGGACAAGGAAAAGTCTATATTTAAGAGAAATTGATCCTTCAATGCTGGTAAAGTCATGACAAATCAGGATTATTCATTGATAGTATTGTACTGTCCAACTCTCTCTCTCTCTCTCTCTCTCTCTCTCTCTCTCTCTCTCTCTCTCTCTCTCTGTCTCTCTCTCTCTCTGTCTCTCTCTCTTTCTTTTCCCCCTTCCATATCTCTCAGAAATTTGGAAGTTTGTTGGGTTTTTTCCTGGAAAAGTTGAATTCCTTTGATTAAGGAAAAGAAAAAGAAAAGGAAAGGAAAGGTGAAAAAAATGGACGCCAACTGCATGGAACTGCATGAGATCGCAGAGGACACCAAATCTTGGCGTCTTTGTTTTAGTGGGTGAGCAAGAAGAGACTGAGAATTTTGCCCTCAGATGATGGAAAATGGAATGATGTGTTGATGCAGAATCTTTTCTTCTACAGTTGAAGTTCTGCTGAAGGACAATGTGAAATTAGAGAAAATAATCAACAAATATTCTATGGCCTCTCACTAACTTCTTCACATCTAGAAGTCAGAAAATTATAACCCAACCATGCAAACCAACATAGATCTAAACCAACAAAAATAGACCAGGCTTTAAAGAAATCAAGTTTCAGTAAAAACAACAACCTTTAATAAAAAGTAAAACTTTAATTCCACCCTCTGGCCCTTCAATTTTTTAAAGTAAGTTATGAGTCTGTTGATGTAGGAGAATTATGTTTCTGTATCCTTCTCAGAGCACTATAATGCATTTTTTCAATTTAATTTTCATTATAACCTTAATAATCACCAAAAAAGACAAATATTTCAACATATAAAGAAAAACAATGAAGAGGATTATGCAAGAAACTAGAACTGTCATAAACAGTTTTTAAAAAGAAATACATGTAAAATTACTTTGTCATATGTAAATGACAGAGAGAGAGAAAAAAAGAGAGGGATGGATGGCTAGATAGACAGACAGACATAATTTAATAAAAGGAAATTTACAGAGTGGATAAAGAACTGGCCTTGGACCTAAATAGACATGAGTTCAAATCCTGCTTTTGAGAGACAGACAGACAGATAGAGACATGGACATGGACATGGACAAGGACAGGGACCGGAATATGGACAAAGACATAAGCATAGACATAAATATAAATGTGGATACTGGCGATGTGATGCTGGACAAGTCACTTAACCTCTAGTTAACTCTCTAAGACTACAAGTTACTGAATTGATTTGATGTAGAGAGTTTTCACATCTGAGGATTTTCTATATCAATAATATCAATCAATCAACATTCGTTTATTAAGCATCTATTATATGTCAAACACTGCTAAGGTCTAGCCTCTATTCTTTTAAAATTTAACAATATCTCTTTGTGACCCTTTCTGCACTTTATTTCATTTTCTTACATACAGCAATCTACTCACCAGTTACTAAGTAGAATCATTTGACAATATACTAGATTAGGTGTCATGAGACACTGATCTTTAGTGCTCTCTCTCTTCCACTAGTTCACTTTGCAACCTGAAGCAAAGTACTTAATACTTCTAGGCTTTGGTTTTCTCATCTGTAAAACAGGATAATTAAACTACATGACATTCATAATCTCTTCCTGTTGCAATGCTTAAGGAGAAACTGAGGCAGTATCACACATTGGAGTTTAGATAATACTTTATTGATGTTAATTAAGAGTTCAGAATCCATAGCTAGGGATCGGGGACTGCTGGGGTTCTTGTCTCAAAGCACACAGTCCATTGTGAGTTTAGATTGGCCGACATGCCAGCCGACTGGATCTCAAGGAGGTCCAGCAAATAGTAAGTTTGGTCATAGCATTCTTATAGGATTCTTGGGAACAAAAGAGCTCATGAGGCAGAGGGAGCATAAGGAGGGGTTGAGCACTGGAGGGAAGAGGGGGAGAGGAGAAGGGAGAATTGAGTTCCAGGAATGGCTATCAATTTAATTCTGACAGGGAGTAAAGGAAGCTTGAGAAAGGACTGGGAGACAGGAAGTCTGAAGCCAAAAAGATAAGGGACACATTGAGTTGGACCATCTGAACGTTTTATGACTCCTTTGAATATGAGTCCAATTATTTCTGATGGTCAGAATAAAGGAGGTTGCTATTTTTGAGCAGAACAATCAAGGGAAATTAAGACATGGGAACTGTAGCATTAAGGGAAACAGAGCAATTGAGGAAAACTGAGACATGGGAACTGTGGCACTACACTGTAAGAGTTTTTGCTCCCATATTATTAAATTAAACAATTTGGAAAAGAAATAAAAATTTCAAGGTATAGGAAAATTTTACCTACGTTTCAGCTTAGTTTCAATTCCATGGAAAAGGTCACCCTACCTGCTTCCTCCTGTCCTTTCCAGTTCCTATCATATGTTATCTTCCCTTATTAGACTATAAGGTCCTGGATGAAGGTAGCTATTTTTTTAAATTTGTATCACCAGCCCTTAGCACAGGACCTGGCACATCGAAGGCATTTGTTAAATATTTATTGCATTGAATTAAATTTATGTATTTCTTTAACTTATAGATAGACCTACTTTAGCCATAATTCTCAAAATCCTTTTTCTCTTATTCTGTCTTTAGTAAAATAATGTGATCACATTCTTCTATGTAATAATTTGTCATAAATATTCATTTATAGTACTTTATGGAATAATCCATCATTCCTAGACAAAATAATTCTTTGATTAATTTTAGGTAGACTTTGAAAGATCTAAATCCTTCTCCTTAAGACTTAAGCGATACTTAATGTTCTTAGGATAACTTCATTCTTACTGAGTCTCAAAGATAGATTTTGTTTTAATTAAATTCTCTTTTCACTGTATTTTAATACTGTGCCAAACTAGTATCAGGCCTAAGTGAGTCAATTATCAAGCATGCATTAAGTGCTTACTATGTACTAGGCACTGTGATGTATATCACAGATGTGGTCCCTGCATTTATTGTAAAGAGGAGCCAACATAAATAATTAGTTACATAGAAGACAAGTACAAAGTAGCTGAAAATAAAATGAAAGGACAAAATATTAGCTGGTGAACAGCATCTTATACAAGACATGCCATCTTACCCCTCACTGTCATCACACTAACCTGCCCACAAGTTAAAAGAGCTGGAATTGTGCCAAAGAAAAACTATCAAATAAAGTTGAGTATAATCCTGTATGGAAAAAAAACAAAAAACAACAACAAAAAAAAAACATTGAACAAACTAAAAGACTTTTAGGCATTTTTAACCAAAAGACCAAGAAATTTTCATATAAAAGATCCAGAAGAACTGTAAGGAAAACATTAAAGACTAATTATAAGATGCTCATTAATATTAAACTGTTTTTATATGAAAATGTTATCAATATTCTTAAAACTGACATCATTATTAAGGTAGTTTCAAAAAAAGGTCAAAGTTGAGATGTATATGATGGGGTGGTTCTAAAAAAACAAAATTAGAAAAAGGTAAAAGGGAGGAATTATATTATAATATGAGGTATGAAATGAAGAATTTATTCAGTGGAAGCAGGTGAGGGTGGAGGGCTGGTAATATTAGAATCTTACTTTCATCTGGGTTGAAGAGGAAACAACATATACATCTGGAAGGAAGTAGAAATCTTCTGAACAAGGAGAGACTTGAGAAAACAGTGATAGGGTAAGGCAGAGATTTTTAGAGGGGTGTGTAGATTGAGATTGTGAGTGGAGAAGAGTATGGGAGGAGTCTTGGAAGGGTGGGTGAAGTGGGAAGGGGTGGGAGAATTGAGGGAGAAGATAGGATAAAAAAGAGGCTGAAAGAGAAAATAGTGAATAAAAATAAGATATAGGGTAAGGCAGAGATTTTTAGAGGGGTGTGTGGATTGAGATTGTGAGTGAAGAAGAGTAGGGGAGGAGTCTTGGAAGGGTGGGTAAAGTCAGAGGGGTGGGAGAATTGAGGGAGAAGATAGGATAAAAAAGAGGTTGAGAGAGAAAATAGTGAATAAAAATAAGATGGAAGGAATTTCACAAATAGTAATTATAATTTTATATATATATAATTATAGCAGCTCTTTATGATGACAAAATGGAAATTTATGGGATCCTTATCAATTGAGGAGTGGTTGAACAAGTTGTTCATGACTATGATGAAACTCTTGTGCTATAAGAAATAATCAATTCAATAATCTTAGAAAGGTATAGAAAGACTTGCATTAAATAACAGAGTGAAACAGAAATAAGCAGATCCAAAAGAATATTGTATTCAGTACTATTTTAAGAACAATTTTGAGCAATTGTCATTTTGACTATTATAAATTCAGAAATTAAAAATAAAGAATTTATGAAGAAAGAAGTTATCTGCATCAAGAGAAAGAACTGATAAATAGACTTAAGAATATAATAATTTAAATAATTATGTACAGAATAATTTATGTAAAATAATATAAACCTATTTGTGTCTAATGGTAACTATTTCTAGGTAGCCTTCTCTAGGGAGAAAAAAAGGAAAAAAAATTCTATGTAATTTCTTTGTTGTATATTTGGAAAGAATATTAAGTTACACGTGGTAGATTTTCAGTTTCATGTGCAATCATCTTTATTGTATTGTGTTAAGGAAATGTTTTGTTTTATGAATTGAAAATAAAATATATGAAAATAAACAAAATGGAATAGAGGGGGAGGGATATGTTATAAGGTGAGACCTATACATTATGAAGATCAATTTTTTAAAATAATAATATTTATTTAAAGCTTTTTAAGATTAATAAGGTACTATTCTCACAAGAACCCTGTGAGTTAGATATTACAGCTATTATTATCTTCCTTTTACAGATGAGAAAATGAAGGCACAGAAAGTTTAAGTGACTTATCCAAAATCCTCCTCAGAGTTGATAAATGTGCAAGACAGGGGACTTTTAACTCTCAGATGGCTAACTCAAAATTAGCTTGTTCCTTTGACTTTTCAGTGTGAGTTAACAAGGATGAATTAGAAAAATATTATATTTATTAGCACTTTCTTTATAGTGCCAATTTTGACTAGGGTTTAAAATGCCACTTGGAAACAATGGGGATCACCTTAGGGAAATGCAATTTCTGAAACTGCATAATAAAGAGAATTGATTAAGCAAGCTCCAAAGCTATATAAAGCAGCAAAGGTCAAAATTCCTAGCAGTGAACATCAAGTCACTTTCCATCATTGAATAAAATACAAGCTTTTGGCATGGCATTCAAAGTCTTTTACAATTTGCTTTCAAATTATCCTTCCAACCTATTCTCTTATTGGTTCCCTTAATATACTTGTCCTTCTATCCAAATTATACTAATAGTCTTTCCTATTCAGCAATGATCTTGGAATCAGGAAAGACCTGGATCTAAATCCATTCTCTAACATGAGTACATGGTTGCTTAATCTATCAGATATTATTTCGTTATTTATCAAATAGTAAAAAAAAAAAAAATTGTCTCTACTGTCTACCTCATAGCATTGTTATAAGGATAAAATTAAAATGTTTACATATGTACATATATATTTATATATGTTATTTTGTCAAATTTCAATAGCAATCATCAATCACTGCTAGTTATTGATGACATCATCATCATCATCATCATTATTTTCTGCCCTCAAAGCCCTCAGGTACCACCTCTTCCATGAAGCCTTCTCTGATAGCCACAGGGAAAGAATTATCTCTCAATTTTTCTAGAGTCCTTTCTCTATATCTTTTCTTTTCTCTATCATATCCTACTTTAAATATAAGAAGTAGCATTACCACTGATTAGAAATGTAGAAGGGGATTCTTGTTCAAGTGTGGCTTGAATTAGAGGGCCTCTTAGTTCCTTCAACCTTTTTAATTGTCTGATTCTATTCACAACTTTTTTCTCTAGCTCCTGTACTTGTCACACAGAATCTCATTTGCTATATTATAAATAGCAAGTGTTGAGACAAACTGAGCTATGGGGAAAAGCTTCTGAAAATTTGAAGTTTAGATTCGACTCACAATGATCTGAGAGGAGATGATAACCTTATTCTATCTCTGTATACCACAAAATTACCCAGAACCTAATGGGCTCTCCTCATGTGAACTCTGCTCATAAAAGCTGCTTACCTGTGATGATTCTATACTTCTATAACTAGAGTAAGGCAATGAAGGAATTGCCTTGAAGTAGAAAACTTAAAGGGTAAAGGAATCACCATCCCATTCCTTTTCTCAGTAGTCAGTCCTATTTTTCATTTCCCTTACAGTGGCCAGTTCTTTTTTGTTGTTGTTGTTTCTTATTTATTTAATGTTTTCTCCAGTTACATTTAAAACCATTATTTTATTTTTGTTTATTTTTAAACTTCTGAGTTCCAGATATATGAAGATCAATTTGATAGATGACTGAAGAATTATCTAGAGTGTTTGTGATGGTTATTGTTCTTCATTCTCTAAGAGGACCAAAATGACATCATTATGTTAGAGGCAAGTAATAGTGTGTCCAACCATGGGTGACCAGACCAATATATGCTTGGGAAGCTCTATCACAGGTTGGATACAAATAGTCCTTGTGAATACTTGGGATGAATTGTCCAACTTTGAGCATTTCTTTTGAGCTACTTCAATTCTGCTTTGCCCATAGAGCACAGCATCTTCTCTTCTGAGAGCACGCCATGTTGGTGTTCCTGTGCCAGTATCTTCCATATCATATAATCAATACCAAAGTTCTTAAGAGACCTTGAAAGTATCCTTGTATCACTTTTTTTTTTAACAACTACTATGTGAGCCCAGTGTGAATTCTCCATAAAATAGTCTTTTTGGCAAGTCTACTTTTGGCATTCAAACAATGTGGCTGGCCCAACAGAGTTGCACTCTATATAGTTTGAATGTTTAGCAGTTTAGTTTGAGAAAGCACCTCAGCCTCTGATATCTTATCTTTTTTCCCCTTTTGATAAAAAGCTTTTTACTTTCAAAATATATGCATAGATAGTTTTCAACATTCACCCTTGCAAAACCTTATGTTCCAAATTTTTTTCTTCTTCCTTTCTTCCTACTTTCTCTCCTAGATGGCAGGTAATTTAATATGTTAAACATGCACAATTCTTCTATACATACTTTCACAATTATCATGCTGCACAAGAAAAATCAGAACAAAAAAAGAAAAAATGAAAAAGAAAACAAATTGCAAGCAAACATGAACCAAAAAAAACAAAAAAAGTGGAAATACTATGCTGTGATCTGCATTCACAGTCTCCACATTGCTCTCTCTGGGTGCAGATGGCTCTCTCTATCACAAGATCATTGGAACTGTCCTGAATCACCTCACTGTTGAAAAGAGTCACCTCCATCAGAACTGATCATCATGTAATCTTGTTGTTGCTGTATACGTTTTCTTGATTCTACTCATTTCATTTAATATCAGTTCATGTAAGTCTCTACAAGCCTTTCTGAAACCATCTTGCTGATCATTTATTTTAGAATAATAATATTCCATAACATTCACATACTATAACTTATTCAGCCATTTTCCAGCTGATGGGTATCCACTTAGTTTCTAGTTCCTTGACACTTGCAAAAAGGTCTGCTACAAACATTTTTGCACATGTGGGTACTTTTCCTTTTTTTTATGATCTCTTTGGGATATAGACCCAGTAGAGACACTGCTAGATCAAAGGGTATGCACAATTTGATAGACCTTTGGGCATAGTTCTATATTGTTCTCCAGAATGGTTGGATAAGTTCACAACTCCACTAACAACTTATTAGTGTCCCAGTTTTCCCACATCCCCTCCAACATTCATCATTATCTTTGCCTGTCATCTTAGCTAATCTGAGAGATGTTTAGTGGTACCTCAGAGTTGTCTTAATTTGCATTTCTCTGACCAATAGTGATTTAGAGCAATTTTTCATATAACTAGAAATGGTTTTATTTTCTTTATCTTAAAACTGTCTGTTCATCGCCTTTAACCATTTATCAATTGGAGAATAGCTTTAATTTGATTTTGAATTTGAGTCAATTCTTTATATATATTAGAAATGAGATCTTTATCAGAACCCTTGAATGTAAAGTTTTTTCCCAGTTTACTGTTTCCCTTCTAGTCTTGCTTGCATTGGTTTTATTTGCACAAAAACTTTTTAATGTAATATCAAAATTATCCATTTTATATCCCATAATGTACTCTAGTTCTTCTTTGGCCACTCCACATATCTGAAAGGTACACTAACCTTTGTTCTTCTAATTTGCTTATAGTATCACTCTTTATGTCTATATCATAAACCCATTTTGACCTTATCTTAGTATAAGGTGTTAGGTGTGAGTCAATAACCAGTTTCTGCCATACTAATTTCCAATTCCCAAGCAATTTTTGTCAAATATTGAGTTCTTATCCCAGAAGTTGGGTTCTTTGGATTCATCAAACACTACATTACTGTAGTCATTCACTATTGTGTCTTGTGAACAAAACCTATTCCACTGATTGACTAATCTATTTCTTAGCCAGTACCAAATGGTTTTTGATAACTGCTACATCTAGTTTTAGGTCTAGTACAGCAAGGCCACCTTCAACTGCATTTTTTTATTAATTCCCTTGAAATTCTTGACCTTTTGTTCTTCTAGATGAACTTTGTTATTATTTTTTTCTAGCTCTGTAAAATAATTTCTTGGGAATTTGTTTGGTATGGCATTGAATAAGTAGATTAATTTAGGTAGAGTTGTCATTTTTATTATGTATTATTATTATGTACTCATAAGCACTTGATATTCTTCCAATTGATGTGACTTTATTTATGTGGAAAGTGTTTTGTAGTTGTGTTTATATTGTTCTTGACTTTGTCTTGGCAGATAGATTCCCAAATATTTTATATTATCTACAGCTATTTTAAATAGAATCTCTCTTTGTATCTCTAGCGGCTGGACTTTGTTGGTAACATATAGAAATGCTGATGATTTCTGTGGATTTATATTGTATCCCACAGCTTTGCTAAAGTTATAAATTGTTTCTAGTAGTTTTTTTTCAGTTGATTCTTTAAAATTCCCTAAGTATATCATCATATCATCTGCAAAGAGTGATAATTTGGATTCTTCATTACCTACTCTAATTCTTTTAATTTCTTTTTCTTCTCTTACTGCTAAAGTTAACATTTCTAATACAATATTTAATAGTAATGGTGATAGTGGCAATTTTGTTTTACCCCCTGATCTAATTAGGAATGGTTCTAGTTTATCCCCCTTACGTATGATGCTTGCTGATGATTTTAAGTAGATGCTACTAATCATTTTAAAGAAAACTCCACTTATTCCTGTATTCTCCAGTGTTTTTAATAGGAATGAGTGTTGGATTTTGTCAGATACTTTTTCTGCATCTATTGAGATAATCACATAACTTCTGTTAGTTTGGTTATTGATGTAGTCAATTATGCTAATAATTTTCCTAATATTGAGCCAGCCCTATATTACTGGTATAAATTCTACTTGGTCATGGTGTATTATCCTGATGATAACTTGCTGTAATCTCTTTGCTAATATTTTATTTAAGACTTTTGCATCAATATTCATTAGGAAAAAAAATCTATAACTTTATTTGTTTAAACTCTATGGTATCTTATCTTGCCAGGTGATTTCCAGAATCTTCTTAAGACAATTTAAACAGAAGAAATTCAGGTTTCATAGGCATACAGCAATGAAGTCAGCACAACGACTCTAGATTTTCAGTTTGGTATCAGTTTAATACCTCTTCTCTCCCATACTTTTCTTTGAAGCCTCCTAAACTAGCTCTAGAAATGAGCTCTGACAACTTCATTATTTATGTGTATAACTCTGTAAAGTATAATATCAAAATAAGTTAACTTACCCACAGCATTCAAAACTTCTCCATTTGCTATAACAGATATAATTTTATTGCATATGCTCCTATCATACCTCACTTCTTTTGCTTTGGCTTATATTTTAAGATATGTAGAATAGCATGAAATGGCAGAATTTTCATCTTGGAGCCCAGATGTCTTAATTATTGACTGTTACACTTAAACCACTATTTCAGGCAGATCCTAGCTATGCTTCACTTCACTCCCTATTCCCAAACCATCTTAACCACTTTAATAGCAGATTCACTACTTCCCCAATTCTGATGGCCACTTCTGGAGACATGATCAAATCAACTTTGTCATTATTTCTGAAAGAGATGTGTCACTCTACTTTCTTATGGTCCCATTCCCCATTGCTTTAACTTTCTAACCAAAGTGATCCTCCCTGCCTACCACATTTTTATATGTGCCTCTCCTTATGAAGAATATAAACTCCTTCAGAACAAGAATTGCCTAGTTTTGTATATGTATCACAAGTGCTTCACCCATAGTCAATAATAAATGCTTTTAAATTCATTCATTCATTCTTCTTTTCAGCATGTTAAGAATTGACTATTGTATTCCTATCCATGCTTAAGAAATGAGCTCTGACAACCTCATCATTCATATGTATACCCCTGGAAAGTATAATATCAATAAAATAATCAATAATCAATAAAATAATCAATATAATTTTTGCTAGAGAAATGTCTTTCAAGTTTTAAATCTATGATCTAAAATATTTGTAGTGTCTAAATTGGTTATTGAATTCAGGTTGTGCTTCTTTCCACACTCAAATTGCTAGAGCAAAATTTTTTCCTGAACCTATTTAGTAACATCTAACCATTCACCCCAAACCTCAGAAAAGCAGTTTTAAAAAGTCCAAAGAAAAATAGCTAGAATTTAGAATTTTTCCTATAATGAAAGATCCTAAAACTATCTTCCTGATGATGACAAGCAGTTTTAAAAATTCTTTGTTAACCTTGAAATAATCCCAAATAAGAAAAAAATGAGATAGGTATCTAAAGTACCCAGTGTAAATACAGAGGGATCTCTCTGACAAATAAGACATAGTGCAGGTAAAGTCAATCAGTGCAGATTTTAAGATTCTATGAATGTTATTTAATATGAGATCTGATATTTAAAAGGATCAACATTAAAAAGTAGGAGGGAAAAATAATGAAACGTCAACATTAGAAAAGGCCCAAATCTTTTTTTTTAGTATTTGATGATTTCTTGGTTGAATGAATAAACCAAGGGATTTAATGGAAAGAATGCCATTCCAGGTTTATTAAATAACAAGCCCTTTAATTAATACAACAATCCAAATGGTTTTTATGTTGTTCCTCACACATGACATTCCATGTTCCATCTTCATGTCTTGTCCCCATGCTTAGATTGAACTCCCTTGCCACATCTGTTTTTCTTTGGTTTGCCATTTCCTTCTTCATCTCATTTGCCAAAAAAGGAAACTGAAGCAAATAGGATTAAGTCACATTCCCAGGATTACATGCTAGTAAGTGTCTGAAGACAGATTTGAACTCATAAAAATGAGTCTTCCCAGTACTTGCTGTGCCACATCACTATTTCTAACATGAGATCTTTTCAGATTCCCTCAGTAGTTAGTGCCTCCCTTCTGTCCAATTCCCTTGTTTTCCTTTGAATTTATTTTTTATGTATTTGTATGTGTACATACATGTTGCTTCCTCCAATTGAATCCAAATTCAATTTTTTGGAAGAAACTGTTTCATTTTTCTCTTTGTATATACAGTACCTAGCACATACTAGGTACTTGATAAATGCTTATTTATTTATTGGTGGATAGATGGATAGATGGACAGACAGATAGATAAACAGTTAAAACACAACATGAAGTAAGGTATAAAAATATTAAAGGCAACAAAGGAACTTTTTCTGAGAAAAAAATGAAAAGAGTGTTCATTGGCTGGATTAGAGAATAATATTAATATAAGTCAGAGAGAAAGAACAGTGTTATTCAAGAGCTATTTAACTTCTGTTGGAGAAAAATGGTACCAGTGGTAATAATAATAGTAATGGCAGCTGTTTTTTTTTTCTATACTCAGAAAGCCCTTTACATTTATTATATCATTTGAATTCATTGAACTGTGAGCTCCTTGAGAGTAAGTACTGTCTTTTTGGCATGTTCGAAGTTTCTAATAAGTATTTGTTAACTGAGTGACTGCCTCTTTTATAAAGAAGAATGACACTTAAATTTTAAAAGTTGAAATATCCTTGAGGAAATTGTAGCCACCACCTAGCTAAGAAAAAAACAGAACACTTTACTGTTTTAAATTGGGTCATTGCCAGATTAAAGTGAATTGGGAGAAAGACTCTCTCTATATATATACCTAAGAAATATTAACATGATCACTAGCCTGCAGCATATGCAGGAAGGGGAACTAGGAAAAGCCATGTGTTGGCCCAGAAGAGGTCAAATGAAGGTCACTATTACCTGGCATTCTTAAAGAAGAGGAATGGCCATTGAGTGGTTAGGATTGGGTGGGGTGCGTGGAAATTTCTAATCATTCAAACCATCCAACATATACTGGACTACTTTACTACTTTTTGTGACAGTGAACTCCTCAGAGATGTAAATATAAAATAAAAACTAAATGATCATATCTGTCAGGGATAATACACAAAAGATTCTTGGCCTGAGTATGAAGCTGGATTAGTAAACTCTAATATCTTTTCCAACTCTGGGGGTCTATAAGCATCATTTTCTAAAACTAAGCCACATAATTCACAGAGTAGAACTCAGGTAAAATTTGCCACAAAACTATTGTCATCTTTCTATGATGGAAATGGGTGCACCTGAAATACTTTGACACACATATCTTTTTCAAGATTATGTGTAGGAGATGGCAGAGAAGTCCCTGTGCTCCCCACATTAACAAGAGAATGTCAACTTCTGTCTCTAACATAAATAAAAACTGAGTAAAGATTCAAAAAAAAAAAATCTTCAGATGAGTAATGAATCCAGGAAAGGAAGTAGGAAATTTTATTTTCCAAAAACATGATCCTTGAATTAGAGAAGACCAAAGTGATAAATTTATAACTAAGTAAATAGAATGAAATGTCAGTGTCCCAACATGACCATTTTGATGGGCCAATGAGGTAAATAGAGAGGAACATGCTAGATTACTATAGGAAAAAATACATTACCAAAAAAAATTATGGAGTAGCAGCATCAAGGATATTATCAAAGAAACACACAACTTAAAAAAAAGAAGATGTATTGGTCAAATACATGGCAGGAATAAGGGATAACAACCATTGTAATGTGTTCAGTCATTTTTCAGACATATTTGACCCTTTGTCCCGTTTGGGTTTTTTGGCAAAGTTACTGGAGTAGTTTGCCATTTCCTTCTCCAGTTCATGTTAAAGATGAGGAAACTGAAGCAAAGGGGGTTAAGTGATTTACCCAGGTCACACAACTTCTAAATGTCTGAGATTGAATTTGAATTCAGGAAGATGAGTCTTCCTGACTTCAGGTTTATACACTATCTTTTTCTTGCCATCACTGACCACAGTACAGCTAATAGGAAATTGAGTGGGGCTCCCACAGCAGACTTACAAGAAAACATGGACAAAAGTCACAATGAATGGATAGGTATGGATGATTTATCATCTGAACTACTGATGGGAATATACCTATTAAAAAGATCACAGATCTATTTTAATTTTTTAATAAATTAAATGTATTTTTTCATACATCTCCTTTTATCCACTTACATAGCTAACTACTTTTGTTAAAATCATTGTTACCACCCAATGGTTCCTCTGCCTTTAATTTGTCTCCCAATTCATCTTCTTTCACCCAACTGCCTAAGGAGACACTCAGTAATGCCTCCTTCCCCCCAAAAGGGAAAAATATTTTATCTACTTTGTATATATTTTATATTTGTGTATATATTTACATGTCAGCTAAGTGGTACAATGGATAGAATACCAGGCCTGAAGTCAGGACAACCTGAGTTCAACTATGGCCTCAGACACTTCAGTAAGCATTTTCCTCTGTTTCTTCATCTATAAAATGAGGAAACACTGGTGGCAAATGGTAAACCATTCCAGTATTTTTGTTAAGAAAATGCCATGGACTTGAGTAGAACACTGAAAGACTCAACAACAACAGCAATATGTATACATATTGTTTTGCCTTAGGGAATATAAGCTCTCTGAGGGAAACAATTGTTACCTTTTTTTTTTTTTGTTTCTATTCCAAATATAATACATATTTAATAAATGTTTTTTATTTTTTTTATTTTTGATTAATTGATTGATTGATATGAACACTTTATATTTCTAAAGCAAGAAAAATAACCTTTTATGTTTGGAATACTATAGACACAACAAATCTCAAATCCCAAATGTACCATCTTTTCTCCTGAGGTTTAATTTTCTAGTGGTACAGTGTTGATTAATATCTATCCAAACTCCATGCTCAAGACTTCGACCTGTCATTTGGACTTGATTGGTGCCCTGAAATACTATCCAGGCAGAATGCCAGAGCACACACTTAAATCCACTCCCTGCCAGTGGCCAGTGGCCCCAATAACCTCAACCTCTGACAGGCTTCATGTCAGAGAAACATTACAGGAAAAACAAAACCCAGCCCATGTACTCAGATGTGGGATTGAAGCCTGCCAGATTCATGTCCTAACATGCAGCTCCTGTCCCCCAACCCCCCAATGTTGAGAGTGCACATTAGTAATGCTGGCTCTTTATTCTGACAGCCTGTCAGTAACTTCAAAAACCATCTTCCCCATGGTATTTCTGATCCATCCAAATCTTTGGATCTTTAGGTCATTTATTTGACTCTTTGACCAAACCCATTAAATAGATTAATGAGAAGGTGTCTACAAAAGAGAATGAGAGAATGCTGAGTCATATTCATAATGCCTGGGAAGCTTTAACTTAAAAAAAATTTAGACAATGTGAAAAAAAATCAAAACAGGAATTACACTGGACTTTCTCCAAGGTCAGACTTAGCTTCAGCTAAGGGATTTTATACTAAATTCCTGGCTGCTTTGCATGTAAGCAACTCTATTTATGACTCTTAATAAAATGTGTAACTCTCTATTTTCATGAACTGTCAAATCATTCTTAGAACCTGTTTTCCCATTACCTTGGGGATCACACTTACTAAATTCAGATTTGCTTGACCCAGAGCAAAATATCATTGGAAGCTTTAAATGAGTCAGGCAAACGCTCAGAGGCAGAAATTTCAAAGTAGGCTTGGAATCATTTAAAGAAATGTCAAAAGATAGAACACATGAGGGTATCCTGGAAGTCAGACAAACTTCTTTAACTTAACCTAGAGAGTAACAACTGTTGAGCTTCTGCAGCTGTTCTTAACTCTGTGTGTGTGTGTGTGTGTGTCTGTCTGTGTGTCTGTCTGTCTCTGGCTCTGCCTCTGTCTCTCTGTCCCTCTTTCTTTCTTTCCCCTTTACATCCCTTCCTCCCTTTCTTTCCTTCTCTTTCTCTCTCTATCTGTATCTCTGTCTTCCCCCTCTGTTTCTGTCTTCTCTCATCTTTCTATGTGTGTGTGTGTGTGTGTGTGTCTGTTGTCCTCTTCTCTCCTCTCCTCTTTTTCTTTCTCTTTCTCCCCTTTTATTTCTTCCTTTCTCTCTTCTTCTCTTGTCTTTCTGTTCCCCTGTTTCCCTCCCCCTCCTCTCTTTTCTTCTCTTCTTTCTTTCTCTCTTTCCCTCTCCCCTTCTTTTTTCCTTTCTCTTTTTTTTTTATTCCTTTCCCTTTTTCTGTCTATCTCTGTGGCTTTGTCTTGTTTCATCTTTTAGCTCTCTATTTATTGATCTTCATAAGAAAGGAGGAAAGTCATTGCTAATATAGGGCAAGAAATACTGATTTTTAAAAGTTTAAAAGAGAATGAGTTGTTGGGGGAGAGGAGGAGATGAGAGAAAAAAAAACATTTAAAAATCAGGAAAATATGCCCAATGTCTACAAAAATATAAAAGAAAAGAATAAAAAACTGAAATGAAGTTCTGTATGATTAATGTGATCAAGTGCGGTCCCAGAGAAGAGAAAACAAAATACATTTTCCTCCTTTTATTTTTTATTGTAGACATGGGAAACTGTGGGCATAGAATATTGCATTTACTGTCAGACATGACTGATACCATAGTTGTAGGCTTTATGAAATTGTTTTGTTTTTCTTTTTTGTTATTAGTACCTGCTTTGGGCTATTTTTCCAAGTTGAGATTCATAGGTTTGACAGTTGAGTCACCAGTAAATGTCTACTCTCATAGTTCCAGAGAGTATTCTGTGGGTCTGCTCTCCTAAAATCATAGCTCAATTCCCCACCAGTAAGCTTACTTTCTAATAAGTAGTTAACCAAGAAACATCAGCTATGTGGTGCAGTAGACAAAGTACTGGCCTTAGATTCAGGAAGACTCATCTTTATGAGTTCAAATCTGACCTCAGATGTTTACAAATTGTGTGATCCTGGGCAAGTTACTTAACCCTGTGTGCCTCAGTTTCCTCATCTGTAAAATGAGCTGGAGAAGGGAGGAAAACCACTTTAGTATCTTTTTTTTTTTTTTAACAAAACTCCAAATGAAGCCAGAAGAATTGGACATGACTGAATGACAACAAACATAATCTGCTCAAAATACTTAGTAAGGTGGTTATAAGAACTTAGTAAGAATAGTATCTACAAAACATTTCTCCTGGCCCATAAACCTGAAGCATACCCTCCTACAAGTATGTACAGTTTCAATAGGAAGAGAGGAAACAAATAGCCTACAAACATGGCCAAAGTCACTCATATTTTTCATTTTGCGGGATCTTGATTTGTTTTCCTTCTCGTGATGTCCATATGCAATTCTCATTGAGTGAATCAATCAGGTAGGTTCCCTGTATCTGCTACTTTCTCAATAAAGATTGGCTACTTTCAGAATGATAGATGACCTAATTCTAAATCTGTTTGGAGTGCTGTAAGAAAAAATACAGCTGTTGTACTTGCTCTTTTATCATCTCTTCTCCCTCATGGGTTCAAGTCTTTTAGATAAGATAGTTCAAGTAGATTTTTTTTAAAGGCCACTAGGTATGTGACCAATCTTTGGTCCACTCACCAAGTTCCCCATTTCAATTTAGTCAGAGAAATTTTTTTCATTCATTATACATTTATAATATGGCATAGATACCATGTTGCACATAATCTGATATGTAACACTGCATTACTTTTGCTATCTATCCCTTATTTTCTGTATTTACATTAATTGGGAGAACTAACTTCTCTTCCCTTCTCCCCTCCACTATACCCATTATATAACCATTTGGTTCTGTCTTATTGGAGATGGTAGAAGTTTTGGTATATTTAAAAATAAAGTTGATATAAATGTGAAAGGTAGAGACAGAGGGGGAAAGAAGGACAAAGAAAAAGACAGAGAGATAGAAGGGTAAGGGATTAGAATGGGAGTCAGAAGAGACCAGATAGCACAGTGGATAGAATGCTGGAGTTAGGAAGCTCCATCTTTGAGTTCAATTCTAACCTCAGACTTACTAGCTATGTGACCCTGGGCAATTTACTTAATCCTGTTTGCCTCAATTTCTCAAATATTGGAGAAAGACACAGCAATCTATTCCATCATCTGCCAAGAAAACCCCAAATAGGATCATGAAGAGTAGGTCATAACTGAAATGACTGAACAGTATCAACAACAATAACAAAGAGGGCTGGACTAGATGATATTAATATGACTTCCATATTTAATCTTTAATCATCCCTGAATACTCTACCTGGATTTGACTTAAGTTAAATGCAATGTTGTTTTGTTTTGTTTTGTTCTAATGTTGAAAGTAAAAAAGGATGAAGAGAGAAGAAAAAATCAGGGCAAAACTAATGCGTTTACATTGGAAAACCTGCTGTCTCACTGGAATCACCTAAATTAATTGATTGGAATTCCAACAATAACCCTTCCTTTATTATGGTAAAGACAAAAGCAAGAGGAAAGAGGAAAATTAAAATTGAAAAAGAGGGCTTTATGATCAAGTACTCTAGAAAAAATTGAAGTGAAGGAAAGGGACTGGTATTGAGTGTCTCATAAGCCTCATCAAATCTGTGAGCTAAGCATATCAATTTTTGATTAGTGTGCAACAAGTTTACACTTTTATTATTTTCTCAGTTCCCAAAAGCTTATTTCTGCTGAAAACTTAAAAGGAAAATTACCTTGTGAAAAAGATTTGCAAAATTTAGTGGACTGCAAGCTTAATTTATTTGAAAGCCAAAAAAGCTAAAAGCATTAGCTAATAATCCTGCTTTTCTAGCCACATCTGCATTGCTGTAAAATTAAAATAACTCTGAGGAACCACTACACACCTCTCAGACTGGCTTAAATGACAGGCAAAAACAATGATGAATGTTGGAGGAGATGTGGGAAAACTGAGACACTAATAAGTTGTTGGTGGAGTTGTGAACTTATCCAACCATTCTGAAGAGCAATATGGAACTATGCCTAAAGGGCATATTCTTTGATCCAGCAAAGAGATCATAAAAAAGGGGAAAGGATTCACATGTGCAAAAATGTTTGTAGCAGCCCTTTTTGTAGTGGCAAGAAACTGGAAACTGAGTAGATGCCCATCAGTTGGAAAATGGCTGAATAAGTTATGGTACATGAATGTTATGGAATATTATTGTTCTATAAAAATGATCAGCAGGATGATTTCAGAAAAGCCTGGAAGGTCTCACATGAATTAACTGATGCTAAGTGAAGTGAGTAGAACCATTGTACACAAGCAACAAGAAGATTATATGATAACTTCTGATGGAGGTGGCTCTTTTCAACAGTGAGGTGATTCAGGCCAGTTCCAATGGTCTTGTGATAGAAAGATCTGTTCACCCAGAGAGAGGATTGTAAAAACTGAGTGCAGATTGCAATGTAGTAGTATTTTTAGCTTTTTTTGTTGTGGTGGTTTGTTTGTCTTTTGTTTTCTTTCTCGTTTTTTTTTTCCCTTTTTGAGCTGATTTTTCTTGGGCAACATAATTGTGGAAATATGTATAGAAGAACTGTACATATTTAACAAAAAAAAGAGAGAGAGAGAGAGAGAAGGCAACAGAGTAATAAAAGGATTGAAAGGAAGCCACCTAATCAGTCAAAAAGCACTTGTCCAGTGCCTACTATGTGCCAGCCATTGTACTAAACACTAGTGATAAAAAGACAAAAGGTAAGCAGATCTAATCCTTTAGGGCTTAAATTCTGTGCAAGGACTGGTTGAAAGAATCTCAAATAGAGTCAATCTGGAGAAGTTTTTAATCATTGAAGGGCTGTCTATCACCCAGAAGAGGAATTAAATTTATCTTCCTGGACCTCAGACTCTGACCTCCAAGGGCAGAACTAGGAACAATAAAAAATGAAAACTAGCAAATTTAGGCTTGATCTAAGGTTTAAAAAAACCTTCCTTATAATTAAAGTTTACAAAAGTGAAATGGACTGTCACTGGAGGTAGATAGTTCTCTCTCATTTGATCCTCCAGCAAAGACTCCATTACTGTCAACTGTAGGTTAGATGAGATGGTCTCAGGGATCTCTTATAGCTCCGGATTGATGGGATTATCTGATTTAGGTAAAACTTGATAACAACCAAGAAGTACTTGAAGGGCAACAATAAAGAATACAGATTAGATTTGCTCTGTTTAGCCCTTAGGCACAATTAGGATCCTTGGGTGGATGGATTAGAGAAGCCATCTCTATATAAGGAACAATTTTCTTTTAACAATTAGAATTATCTATAAGAGGGTTTGGCTCTCTTTGGAGGTAGTGCATTCCTTCTTAACTGTGTGTCTTTAAGTAAAGGCTAAATAATCACTTGTCAAGTAAGAGACAGAAAGAATTTTAGCCAGCCAATTATTGAACTGGAGGGCCTCCAATAAACTTTGCAATTCTGAGATTCTATGACTCTATTTAAACAGGGTCTTTGTTTTGGGTTCCCCTCCCCATTCAGCAATCAATATATTGCAAGGCTCAGTCTCAAATCCTGGGGGAAACATCTAAGAAGAGTTAGAGTCTTCATGCAGTTGTTTTTATTAGTTTAGATATCCTTTCTACTTGGATATTCCATTATAACAACTGTTTGTAAAAGTGGTAAAGACGTTTTGGCAAAATGTTTTACAAATGTACAAAAACACACATACATTTGATATATGTACATGTGCATATGTAAACATATCATGCCTATTTTAAACAGCATGGTTAAGGAGCCACACACATCTGTTTTTTTTTTTCTTTTTTTCTTAGAAAAACAACTAACAATGAAAGTTTTAAATAAAGTTTTAGAACAATCTCAAACTAAAAGTTTAAATGCCATTCTGGACATATATAAAGTGTTCTGCTTTACAACAGTTCCAGATATCTTCCCCTTTCTAAAGATACCAGGTCTGGCTTATGACATTGTCCTTAGTACCACCAGTGAATTCTGTGTCTGTATGTGTACTTAATATGAGATAAGGACTGCACATAAGAAAATATCAGTGATATGACATTGATCCAGCTGAGTACACTTCTCCTATGTTGGCTTGGATCATTCTTCTTATCTTTTTATCTATACTTTGGAGTTCTGTTAATGCAGCTTAAAATGACATAAAATTTTAACACAAATTCCAAAAGATGGAAGGAGAAAGGAATGGTTTTCAATACAAAGCAGATACAACCAAGACAAGATAAGCTAACAGCACACACAATTTATCTTTCCTACTTTTTTTTACAGGTAAACAATCTTAAGAATCCTATAGATAGGTGGCAATCATTTTGTAAGCTGTATTTTTATAAAAGCATTTTAGCCTATGAATGGATTTTCTCAGGGTTAACAGAGACAAAAGGGAAAGTGATTGGAGTAGATTTAGAGCTGAAAGGGAACTTAGAGGTCAAGTAGTCAAACCCTCTGATAATATAGATGAAGAAATTAAAGCCCATATGTGGCTTGTTGAAAGTCACACAGTAAAAGCCAAAAGAGGCTTCAAACACAGACCTTTTACCCTACCCCCCTCATTTTACAGTGACTCCAAATCTAGTTTTCATTTCATTGTATCTCAAAATAAGCAGTAGAGGGTAATTGTCCAAAGTTATCTAAAGTCCTGTGAGGATGCACAAAAATGACTTGAAATGATATATAGCATTGACCCTTGCCTTTAGTGATTTGCATACCAAGTGATAAAGTTACTCTGCAATCATGAGTCATGATGGACCTTGAAGCAAAAAAGATTTTGTTCTTATTTTTCTGCTCCTACTTGTAGAACTTAGTGAGACCTTCAAATCTTCTGTCATTTTTATCATCATAGAGTGCCAGGACAGAGCAGAATACAGTGAATACTTCATTTTTAAGCTGCTTCCATGGCTCTGCCATCCCCCACTCAAACCAGTCTCTGCTTTCACTGAGCATTTGAAATATAGATGAAGGCTGCATCAAGAGCAGATGGTTAGTGTCCTGAGTCAGCTCTCAGTAGGTTCCATGCTTTTCCCTCTTTTTTCCCTCTTTTTAGCTTCCAAATCATAGAATTTAGGGGCTTTAGAAGCTGTATGATCCAATCTGTATATGACAAGTATCACTACTATAACATTCCCAAAAAGTCCCTCTCCCTTTGTCCATGATTAGACTTACTAACCACATCTGTAATGAATTAGAGCTGGGAAAGTTGCTCTGGTGATTCAGATCTGAAACTAGAATGAAATGAGACACTCCAGAGACAAAAAATAATGTTGCTTATAGAATTTGCAATTATAGTTTTCTATTCACATTAAGAATTTTTATCTACATGTCCAGAATAAATAGCCCCAAGTTTACCCCAAGAGGTCATATGTAGAGGGTCACAGATAGTGGGGAATCCTGCGCAAGGTATAAGACCTTTTAGTCCAATAAAAGGAACTCTGCTGATGTATCTGGTTTGGCTCCCCATCCCTCCTAGGGTGTTTTGGCTTTCTTGAGAAGTCAGGGGGCATGACAACCTGTATTGTAATTAAAGCAGTTATACTAAAGTGGCAAGGAAACATCTGCACATAATAGCAAGTTGTTTATGTGGTCTCACATGCACAGTATCTTATAATTAGGCAGTATTATATAGTTATGTAAGTGTATTATAGTATATAAGGCTGAGAAAATTTTGAATAAATGGACTCTTGTTTGACCATCCTCTGGAGTTCCATCTCATCACTCCTCACTTACGATCAGGATTCAGGCTGGTACAGAAATCCTCCTCTGAGCAGGTCCAGACAGTCATGCAGATCTGGATGTCATGAAGTTGATACTTCATAATCTTTTGAACACAATCAGGAATCCCTTATGGGGGAAAAACAGAATAAGCACATTAAAAAGCAAAGACTGAAACTTCACTGAGATGACAAGTGAATTGGAAATGGATGTTGTGGAGGAATTTATATATTCTTTGTAGACTTTTAGGAGTTTCTCCAAAGTTAATGCAATTTTGAACTTCTATTTAATAACTTAATGTTGGAATAAGATTGCTTAGACTTCTGCATACTATACTTTCTATATTTTTGTATAGAAAAGCATGACAAGAGAACTTTTATTTGGGGAAATAAAATTATCAGAGGCAGTGAATGAGTAGTAACAGTGACTTGGGGGAGGATGAAAATGTTTTAAGGAGAAGAAATGAAAAATTTAAAAATACACAAAAGAGAAGAGAAGGAAGTTCAGAAGTGGATACAAACAAGCAGGTCAGTGATATTATCTTACTAATTTAAGTGAACTGATCTGGGAATCCAATTTCTATAAAGGAATGCATTGGGAGGAATTTTGTATTGTACTCTCTAGTTCTCCATTCAGAGGGGTGAGAAGGCTGAAGGAGGTAGTGTCAAAACTTAAGTTACCAGCATGGTGGTGAGATTAGAGGTGCATCTTGCTCCTAAAAGTTGAAACCAGGCCAAATGAAATAATTGCTATTTTTTAATAGAAACTTTATATAGAATTTTTTGTTTTTGTTTTTGGATATTGAAACTTTCATGTTTATTAAGTTCTTCATGAAAATTTTGTTTTTAATTTAGCATGTAAACACAGTATGATAAAATAACTAGCGTACTAGACTCAAAGTCAGGAAATTTGAGATTGAATCCTTCCTTTGATGCTTATTAAAGGTATGATTCTGAGTGAGTCATTTAATTCTTCACAGCAACGGATTTCTCTGAACACACTCTAGCTAATCAATATTCTTCTTCATATGTGGTGCCAACTCTGGATACTATAGAATTTCAGAGGAAAAAAAAATGCACAAGAGCTGAATGTCAGGCTCCTTGAAGGAAATGGAATTTAAGCTGAGCACTAAAGGATGAACCACTCCAGGCAGGTGGAACAACTGGACTTAGAGTAGTAAATTAAAAAACAAAACAAAACAAAACAAAAAAACAAAACTGATTATCTGAACAACAAACCTTGCCAGAAACTATACAGTTTCACAGCTAGGAATTAGAATTTAGAATATTAAAGCTAACCATTTTTTAAAAATCTGATGGGATTTCATTGCTATGCAGAGTACCACATTCAACAATTTAGAATCTGGAGCTAGCTTAGGGTGACACAGTCAATATGTTTCAAGGGTCGGACTTTTCCTTAAATCTTCCTGTCTTCATGGTCATCTCATTACCCATGATACCACATTGCTCAGAGCAGTATCATTCTGAACAAATATTCCCCAGTGATGTTTTTTGAATTTTTTGGAATGTTTTGATTAAGATTTAAATTTGATATGAATTCAGACAATTCCTCTCTCCCCTCCACACTGCCATAAAACAATTCCCCACTTCAAATCCCTTCTTACCACCTCATACCCAACTAACGACCCCTGAATTCTGAAGAGATGTGAAATAAGATAAAACCTGGAAAAAAAGTTATGAAAGCAACTCATTGTCTGGCAGAAATACTGTTCACTAACCAACTAAGGCATAGGTTTGCCAATGACATCCCCACATTCTTCTCCACAAAACCTTAACAAGTCACCCAAACATAGGTCCTATGTGAGGTCCCCTGTGCTACTACCTGGAGATGAATTTTTCAAGTTGTTAATGAGATTGTGTGTGGGTGGGAGAAAAAGCATTCTATTCAAATACCTAGGAAAAATGGTTTTCAATACTTTTCACACTAATTTAATCTTTTCTGGGTAGTGGTATTTTTGTGCATATTATTCTTAATAGCAAACAGCCAAAAAATCAAATATAACTGCCTACCAACTGCAGCTGTTTCTTATTGGCCAGTCATTGAAAGAAACTTGTCAGAGTTTTCCCATTATAAATCTTTTGATACTAGACTGTCCTTCAGGATAAGAATGGTTTAATCTGGCATTTCTTCATTTATACAGCAAATATTTATTGAATATCTACTGTGTACAATGTTCAGAAGGTGATGTAGAAGAAAAAATATGTAAATCTTGCCTCCTCACAGTTGAGAAAATAAAGATGACTTAGAGTTCAATCCAATTTGGCAAGTGTTTACTATGTGGCAACCATTGTAATAGGTACAAATTATATAAAAACAAAAATGAAACAATTCTTGCCCTCAAAAAAAAGATATTCTATGAAACATAAACAAATAAATACAGGATATACAAAGACAAGTTATTTGGGGGAGGTGTGGATGATGGGGAAAGATGGCACTAACTGGGAAAACCAAAAAAGATTTCTTATAAAAAAAATAGCATCTGGACTGGGCCTTGAAGGGATCTAGGGAGTCCAAGTGGTATGAGTTTTCTAGGCACAGAGGATGGATGAAGCATCTTTGCAAAGGCACTGAAACAAGAAATAGAATGGGATATAGGTAAATAACAAGTAGACAAATTTGTAGAATTTGACAAATGGTAGGTATAGGGAGAGGAATAATAGTAGTTAAAATAATTATAGTAGCTGATTATATAATAAAGTTATGTGATCATTAAGATTGCAAAACATTTTATCTACAGTATCACATTTTATATTTATAATAATCCTGTGCAGTAAATGTTAGCGTTATCCTTGTTTTATTGATGAGAAAACAAAGGCTTAGAGAAGTTTAAATGGAGGAAAGGGGCTATGTTAGGTCAGAAGAGGAAAGATTCATTCTAGCTGGGGAAACAGTAAAGTTGTATGGTATCAGAATTGAGCTTTAAAGGATGGATAGAAAATGGACAAATGGAATTAGGGCAGGAGAGGACAATTCTGGTAGAGTAAACAGCATGAGCTAAGGCTTAATGTTTTTAAAGTTCAGTGTGTGTGGGGGTAATATTGAATAGACCAGTTTGGTTGTAACATAGGGTATACAAATAAAAGGTAGTATCAGAGGCTTGCATTAATTAATTGGACCTACATTGTGGTGGACTTTGAATGCCAAATGAAGAAGTTTGTTCTTTATTCAATCTCAATATAAAAGCCAGATAAACAGGCTAAGGAATCTTAACCTCAGGAAAACATAAAGGCAGTGACCCTTTCTGCCACTCTTTCTCTTTCATTTGCCGTTCTCTTTTCTCTCTTATACTGTCTGCTTTTTCAAGTGGCTGTTCTGTTTCCCAATAAGAAGATGATGACATAGAAGCAAGTTTGTGGAATTCCCAATTACTGACTTCACTGAAAGAGAATGGGATGGAACACCACAAAAACTGAAATGAGCATCTCATCTCAGTGGCATCCCATCCTTAAGAGAAAAGCAACTTATATCAACAGTTGCCACTAACATTACATTTCCTCACTGGAGTAAAGTTCAAAATAATATCATTTTAGCTATAGTTATGCAGAAAATAGATGGAAAATGCACATGAGATGGGAGAGAGGTGGAATTTTTTTATTTACTGTATGAATTCAACTCAAATTCAACATGTCAAAAAGCGAAACCCAGCATCTTTCCCTTGTAGAAGAAAATGAAGTTTTGATGTGACATGCAGTTCTTCCCATCTGGGAGGAGAGAAGCATCATAGAAGGCTTACATTTCTTAAATCAGGAGTAGCTTAAACTTTGACCCCTCCAAAGAAAGTAAAAGAACCTGGGGGGTGGGCAGGGGAAGGATGGACTGCTCCAGTGGCCAACTGATTTCATTGCAAATGAATGTTACTGCTGTCCTGAAATGAATGTTATATTCAAGTTTTGTCTGACTCACTAACCTAATTAAACAGTAGTCTGTCTGGACAGAATTTCATAACTGATTGTTACTGCTAATGGAACCTGGTGAATTTATCCTTTCTCCACTTTCTCCCTATAATCTCAGCATCCCCATCCCAGTACTCCTTTGCAGCCCAATAATTTAAAACAAGGTGTGAGAATAACCTCAAAGAAAGTTAAGATAGGAGGAAAAGAGGTGTTGCTGGTGATGATGAGAAGGAAGCCACTTCATTCTTTTCTAAATGCTGCTTCACTGGATAAACCCTCATCCCTCATACTGGTTTTGTTGTTGAGTTCAGCCCCAGATGGTCTGTCACCTTATTCCCATCTCTAAGAGTGTTTCATTTTTTTTTTTTTTTGTAGAATTAAAGGAAATACTACTAGAAAGTAGTATTTCCAAATTGGAAAGATTCTTATGCAAGCTTCTCATTTGACAGATGAGGAAACTGAGAACCAGGTAGGTCCCACAACTTGTCCAAAGTCACATAGTAACTTAATGGAAAAGATGTGGCTAAAATTGAGGCCTCCAGATGCCCATACTCAATGATTTTTCAACCATGACATGCTGTTGCTTCAATTTTATTGTGCAATTCTTCCAGGTTTGGGAATGTTTTTGCATCAAAAGAAGCTGTCCCTATATATCACAATTCACTAAATAGATGTGTGGAAAGAATGATATTACTTCACTCAAAACAGAATAAAACAAATCCAGTTGTGATGGTAAACCCCCCATAACTTGATGAAATAGGAGCATTGGAATGCTTCATCTTCCATTATAATCATCTCTCATCACTGCTTCACATCACTGCTTCACTTTCCTGGTTCTGAGGTCGTGCTATTAGAGAATCCCTCTGTGTGTTGCCTCCTGTGATTAAAATGGGAACTCCTTAAAATTAGGGATTAACTTGCCCTTCTATTTATTTCCCTAGATGCTGAACCTGGAATCAGGAAGATCTGAGTTCAAATATGGACCCAGACACTTATCAGGTTCTGACCCTGGGCAAGTCAATTAATCTCTGTTTGCCTCACTTTCCTCAACAATGAAATGAGAGTTATAATAACATCTACCTAACAAAATTGTTGTGAAGACCCAATGAAATAATATTCATAAGAGTGATACACTTTCAGCACAGTGCCTAGCATATAGTAGACATTTAATAATTATTTCTTTCTCCCTCCCTCTTTATTTCCTTTCTCTCTTCCTTCATTTTTCCCTCCCTTCCTTCCTTCCTCCCTTCTTCCTTTTCTCCTTCCCTTCCTTCCCCTCTCCCTCCCTGTCTTCCTTACTCCCTCCCTCTTTTTCTCCTTCTCCCTCCCTCCCTTCCTTCTTTTCTTGCTTTCCCCCCCTGTCCCTCCCTCCCTTTATTTCTTCCTTCCTTTTTACTTTTCTTCCTCTTTCCTTCCTTCCTCCCTTCTTCTTCCTTTTTTCCTTCCTTCCTCTCTTCCTTCCTTCCTTCTTTCCTTCCTAATACTTGGTATAACAGTTGAGAATTGCTATGTGCTTAACAAATTTATTTATTCATTTGTCATCTCCACAATTATCAAATCACACTTTAAAGGGTAAACACTTTTTAAATAGATTATTGCCATCTCTATCATTGACATCTCTTTGTGAGCACATGGGGAATGAAGCAGAATACAAATTGTTCAAAAGAAACCATAGACAGTCTCTGAATTAACAGCTAGACATGGCTCACATATGCTAAGTTAAATGAATGAAGAGTTCAAATATGAAAGGGATTGTTTTTTTGTTTCCATTAATTAAACAAACACCAAAATCTGTGAAAGAGTGAAGCTATAAATACTCCAAAGACTGAGAAATCTGTAAAAATAAACTCTTAGATGTTTACTCCTAAACCATATGCTAGGATATATTTTTATTCTTCAAAAAATCTGCAAGATTTCCTCAGGGGAAGAAGTTAGTCCCTCCACTGACACAGAGAACAACCCTTCCATACAATAATAAATGGTCTCCATGAACTACTTTTGGAGTGCCTTCCCAAATATCATTGCCTAAGAGAAAATTTATTTTGCCTAACTATGCATATTTGCTACAAGGAATTTGTTTTTCCTTTCTCTTTTCTTTTTCCAATGGGGTAGAGAGTAGGAAGAGGAGAAAATAGAATTATATAATTACAAAACACTTTATAAAATAGAAAGTTGAGGTGGGCTATAAGTATGGAATATTTTATTCACTTTAAGATGAGGCCTCTGTAATATTAGTTTTACTAATTTATTTTATTTTATTATAAGAGTACTTTCATGGAATGGAGGTAATTTGATAGTATTTGTAATAAAAAAACAAAATTATCAATTAAACTTATAAGAAGTACCATTGTATGATAGTTTAGTCTACCTTCTGTTGATAAGCCTATATGAACTCAAAATATAAACTGAGCCACAGCTCATCATTCAGTGCATGCTTAAAGTTGTTACATCTTGATAGGATATGCAGAGTTTGTTCTAGGCCATCATAGGTTTTTAAGATCCAGGATTACCCCCCATGTCAAAAATGAGACGTCAAAGTAGTATTTTAGAGGCGTATAAGAATGCATGATTACCTTCATGGGTATTCTTAATATCCTATTCTCAATTACAGTAAATTGGAGGAACAAAGTTCCAAGTCTATCAAAGCTTAATGATTACTAAAAATCTAGGTGTGGGGTATCAGGGTTTCCAGCTGCTGAGAAGTGGTAAGGGATTGTATATGAAATATCCCACAATAGGAAGAAGGTCCATATGCAGTATTTTAATTGCAACAGTTTTCCCACTCCAAAACAAAAGCAACTTTTAAAGATAGATATTTGAAATAAAGTTTCACTGGAGGTAAACTCATGAAACTACCACCACTCTCTTCCCTGGACTCCTCATTCTCTCTCACCCTTTATATTGATTCTGCTGCCAACTCTTGTCCTTTTTGCTTTCATCATAACTCTTGTATGTGTTCCCTTCTCTCCTCTGACAATGCTATCACCATGATTCAGGACATCTTCAGCTAATACCTCAACTATTGCTGTAGCTATCCAGTATAGCACCTTGCAAATAGCAGATGCTCAAAAAAAATTTTTGTTGAATTAGTTGAATTGAAAAAATATCTAACATTTATATATAGTGCTTTAAGATCTGCAAAGAAGGAGAAGATTCTGGGAAGTTAGCAGTAAATCAGAAAACTTTCAGCTCTTAAAATTTTTCCCACACATACACACACACACACACACACACACACACACACACACACACACACAAAGAGCATTGACTCAGAGAGAATGTAGAGCAATGGAAATAAACAAAATTCAGGTAAAGCAGTTGTACTCCTAAGGTAACTTCAGAAGACCCCTCCCCCCCAGTAATGACTCAGACTCCAAGAACCAAGGTTCTACCTGATTGAAGTATTGCCACCTCCAGGTCACATCTGCAGAATCAACAAAGAACAAGCCTTTGGAGTAGCTGAGGTTGGGAGACAATCTCAACCTTAGAGGAACATAGGATAGTTTACCTCTCAGACCTGTGGAGAAGGAATAAATTTGTGTCCAAAGAAGAACTGGAACTCTTAGTTGAACACCAGATAAATAATTTTAACTATATTAAGTTAAAAAGTTTTTGTACAAACAAAACTAATGCAGACAAGGTTAGGAGGGAAGCATCAAATTGGGAAATCATCTTTACATTTAATGGTTCTGATAAAGGCCTCATTTCTAAAATATATAGAGAATTGTCTCATATTTATAAGAATTCAAGCCATTCTCCAATTGATAAATGGTCAAAAGATATGAGCAGACAATTTTCAGTTGAAGAAATTGAAACTATTTCTAGTCATATGAAAAGGTGCTCCAAATCACTATTGATCAGAGAAATGCAAATTAAGACAACTCTGAGGTACCACTACACACCTGTCAGATTGGCTAAGATGACAGGAAAAGATAATGACGAATATTGGAGGGGATGTGGGAAAACTGGGACACTGGTACATTGTTGGTGGAACTGTGAATGGATCTAACCACTCTATAAAGCAATTTGGAACTATACTCAAAAAGTTATCAAACTGTGCATATCCTTTGACCCAGCAGTGTTTCTTTTGGGCATATATCCTAAAGAGATCTTGAAGGAAAGGGACTCACATGTGCAAGAATGTTTGTGGCAGCCCTTTTTGTAGTGGCTAGAAACTAGAAACTGAATGGATGCCCATCAATTGGAGAATGACTGAACAAATTATGGTGTATGAATGTCATGGAATATTATTGTTCTGTAAGAAGACCAGCAGGATGATTTCAGAGAGGTCTGGAGAGACTTGCATGAACTGATGCTGAGTGAAATGAGCAGAACCAGAAGATCATTATACATGGCAACAAGACTATATGATGATCAATTCTGATGGACATGGCTCTCTTCAGCAATGAAATGTTTCAAACCAGTTCCAACTGTTCAGTAAAGAAAGCCATATACACCCAGAGAGAAGGATATGAAATGTGGACCACAACAAACATTTTCATGCCCTCTATTGATGTTTGCTTGCAATATGTTTCCTTTCTCAGATTTTTTTTCTTGTAGACACGATTTATTGGGAATGGGTTAAAGAGGGGAAAACATATGTTTAGAAGGTTATATAAAAGTCTTCTAAATTTAGTAATGAGGGCAAGGGGATAGGGCAAGGGAAGAAGATAAGGGTGGATAAGTTAATAAATAGGAGAACAAGGTAGTGGGTAGAAGTAAAGTAGAGCATTTAGGAGGAATAGGGATACACTGAGGATAGTGAGGAAAAATAGGAAGAAGGAAAATTCAAAGTAATTAATTATAGTTTAGAATATGAATACGATGAATTTACCCATAAAATGGAAATGGATAGCAGGTTAAAATTTTGAATTCAACAAGATGTTGCTTTTAGGGAAAAAAATGAGATATACACAAAAAGGTACATTAAACATCAGGAAAAGAAAGTATTATGCACAAAAAAGTGAGGGTAGCAATTATGAGTTGAGAAAAAGTTAAAGCTAAAATAGATTTAATTAAAAGAGAAAAAATAAGGAAACTGTAGTACATCTTAGCCATATTCCATATTGTTTTAGACCATTTAAAATAATTAGACAGTATAAAGTACTCCAGAGCATACCTGCTATAAGACCATATGATGATGAATTCTGATGGACATGGCTCTCTTCAACATGAAATGTTTCAAACCAGTTCCAATTGTTCAGTGATGAAGAAAGCCATATACACCCAGAGAGAGGGATATGAATGTGGACCACAACATAACATTTCCCTGCTCTCTATTGATGTTTGCTTGTATTATGTTTCCCTTCTCAGATTTTTTTTTCTTATAGATCCAATTTTTCCTGCACAAAAATGATAAATGTGGAAATATGTATACACATATTCGATTTGTCAAATATTTTAACATAATTAACATGTAGTAGACTTCCTGCCAACTAGGGGAGGGGTAGGGGTTGGCGAGGATTTGTAACAGAAAGCTTTGCAAGGGTCAGTGTTGAAAAATTACCTATACATATGTTTTGCAAATAAAAAGCTTTAATAAAATGAAAAAGAAAGTATACCTGCTAAAACAGACACAAGAACTATTTGAGCATATTTATACAAATAAATTCAGATCTAAATAATTGAAGCAGTATCTATTGTTCATGGATAGGTAAAGCCAATATAATTTTAAAATAACAATTTTACCAATCTAATCTATTTAATGTGATTTCAATTAAATTACTAAAAATTATCTTATTGAGTTAAAAAAAATTAATGACAAAGTTCATTTGGAGGAACAAAAGGTCAGGAACTTAAAAATAACAGGGGAGAAAAAATATATAAAGGAAGCAGATTCAGTAGCATCAGACTTTAAGCTATATTATAAGGTGAGAGCATTATTAAGGTACAAAATCGATAATTTTTATTGCTTTAAATTAAAAGTTTTTGTATAAATAAAACCAGCATATCCATGAATAGAAGAAATGCAGAAATCTAGACAATTTCTCAAATAGGCTGTGACTGGGTTGGAATACTATTCTGGTGTGGGAAATGATGAGCTGATTGATTTAGGGAAACATGGAAAAAATTAGATTTATGAAGAGAGATGCTATCCTCTTTCAGAGAAACAGATGCCAAGTGGAAGTACACACAGTACAATCATATATATATATGGGGAGATGTGTTTATGCACATATGTGTGCACACATATACATGTATGTATATGTCTGTGTGTACATATATGTGTGTGTTATATATATGTGTGTATAGATATACTTACACATCCACTCTTAATTATATTTTTCTTTAGGGTGGGTGTGAGGATAAATGGGAAAAAAGTAAAAAGTGCACAGCAGAGAACAAAGAAAATCTAGAAAGAAGCAAAGAAAAGCTGGGCAGCTTTGAAAACAATGTGTAATATTTATTAAATGAGTTTTTCTTGAAATTGAATTTATTACATGGAATCCTTACATTCTGTTGAATCCATGGCATTTTTTTTCCTTTTCTCATTTGCATTTAAGTTTAAAATGAATTTTGAAACTTACAAAATAGAAACAAAGATTTGCAAAGAGCTTTCCATATATTATGTCATTTAAATCTCACATTGATCCTGTGTGATATGTGCTATTTGTATCACCATTTTACAGAAATTTAAGAAATTAAAGAAAATCAAGTACCTTGTCTTTAGTAATTGAGCTATTGTTCAATCATGTCCAACTCCTTGTGATCCTATTTGGGGTTTTCTTGGCAAAAATAATGGAATGGTTTGCCTTTCTTTCTCCAGCTCATTTTAAAGGATTAAGTGACTGTCCAGAGTCACACAGCTAGTAAATGTCTGAGGCCATATTTGAAGTAAAAAAGATGAGTCTTCCTGACCCCAGATCTGGCACTCTTTCTACTATGCCATTTAGTTGCCCCATGGTAATATAGATATTACTACTACTACTAACAATAATAAGAATATTTGTATATTTCATTTTCCTACCCAGGATGCCATGTGGCTTTGTACACAAAATGATGCATAAGATTCTTTTCATTGTTGGAGAGAAAGATTATTCAACATTCTGGGCATACCTGAGGGGAAGATTAAGCAAGATTTGGGAAGAAAAAAAGATTTTCACTCTTCTGACTTCAATTTAAGGAGGTCATCTTTAATGAAGGAACTTTCATCTGAACTTGTAAGTGAGAGTGAATTTATAGGATTCTGGAAGGCAAAGAGGGGCAATTTCAGGAACTGGAAGAGCCATATACAAAGACATGGGAGCAAAAAAATGGAAGTCATGTTTAAAGAATGGGAAAGGCATTTAATGTCCCTGAGTCTCAGTTTCCTCATCTTTAAAATGAGAGGGTTGGATAAAATATTGTTGAAATCCCTTTTTAATCTAAACCTATAATCTCTGCACTTCACTTTCTTAACTATTTCTTGTTGCTGTTCAGTCTTGTCTAATTCTTCATAACACATTTGGGAATCTTCTTGGCAAAGATACTTGAATGGTTTATCACTTCCTTCTCCCTCACATTTTACAGATGAAACAGGGAACAGAATTAAGTGAGTTGCCCAGGGCCATACAACCAATAAGTATCCAAGACCATATTTGAACTCAATTTTCCTGACTGATAGAGCCTGAAGCTCTATCCACTGCATCACCTGGCTACTCTTCATCTATTAAGACATAATATTAGTTCCTTCAGAACAGAGGATGATTTGTGTATTTTTGTGTGTGTGTTTTGTTTTTGGCTTTGTGCCCTTCAAACAAAGCACAGTTCCTGGCACCTCAGAAGAACTTAATAAATTTTGATTTTGGTTGATTAATATAAAATGAAGGAATTAGATTAGATGACCCCTGAGGTGATCCCTTCCGGTTCTAAATTTGTTACCCAATATTGGCTTATGTAACTGCTCTCACTCCATATGCTTTACAGTCAAATCTTTGTGTCTAATTTCCTTTGAATGTTATGAGCCATAAAGTCATAAAATGTATCCCTACACCACTTCCCTTTACATAATACTATCATGAGCCCTGGGGTTATTTTAACTATCTCAAATTTATTCCTGATAAAGCTCTAGTTAATTGTTTCAATTTATTATCTTAAGAAGAATCTGTCTTCCCACACATTCCTATATATGGTGTGTGCCAATTGGTATAAATTAGCTCACATATTGCAATCTTTTATTTTTGATTTTGATTTTTTTTTCAGAGGAAAGGAAGATGAATTCAACATAGAAACTGTAAAAGATTTATGCATATTATATTTCCTTCTTTCAAGGTAGATAGCAAGGTAAGAAGTAATTTTTTTTTAATCTACTAAGATCATCACTTTTCCTTTTGATGCATTTACTTGGGCATTTTAGAAATATACAGGACCATATCTTGCTGCTCTTTATTATCTATTATAACTGCTCTCCACGGGAAGCAGAATGGCAAAGTGGTAGCTATTTGAGGGATTATTCTAAAAGCATAAAAGATGCACATCTAATGAACAACCTTTATAGGGTCAAGTGGAAGCCCTTGTCTTTCACAGAAAGAAAGGTATTTGAATCATTCTGGGTGACCTACTGTGTCTGAAACATCTTTCTTTCAAGGAGAAAATAGTACTGTTTGGCTTAGAGAATCCACATGGTGTCCAGCAAATGTAATTAGTTGCAAACTATTTTTCATTCTCAGCTGCAAACTCAGAATTGCAAAGAAGTTATGTACCCTGCTAGGAACAAATCTACTTTTGGGGAAAAGAGTCTTCCTGCTCTAGTCTCTTCTTTCTTGTCCATCTTCTGCATTTAGGCCAAAGTAATATTTTTTTTTGCAGAAGGAATAAACAAGGGGTGCAGTTCTATATACAGTGGATAGGACATCAGACTTGGAATCAGAAAGATCTGATTTCAAATTTGGTCTCAGACACTTACTAGCTGTGTAACTCTGGGCAAGTCATTTAACCCCATTTGCCTCAGTTTCTCACCTATAAAAGGGGGACATCCTGGAGAAGGAAATGGCAAATCACTCCAGTGTTTTTGCCAAGAAACCCCATAGACATAGACATGGGATGGGGTCATACAGAGTCAGACACAACTGAATGATAAACAACAAGAATCTTTCTAAGACATAGCTTTAAGTACATCAGTATCTTGCTCTGAATCCTTCATAAGCTCCTCTGACTCCCAAATAAAGTCTAGACTCTTTAGTTCTGAACTCAAGGTTGTTCACAATAAGACTCCAACCTACCTCTCTGGCATTTTCTCATATTATTCCCTTTAACATAATTCCCTTACTTTGTAGCCAAATTTGACTACATATTTTCTATTCCTTGAATTTCTCCCTTTTTTTGCCTCTTTATCTTTGTATATGTCTTTCCTTGACAACTACAGGGTGAGAAAAAGGGAAAAGGATAGGATATAGAAACTCACCAAATAAGATTACCTTACTTGAATGTCTTTATCTGCAGTGATGAAGTTCTGCTCAAAGATGAAATAGGTCATCTTGTCCCATCACTGGATGGAGTTCTTCAGAGGCTGAAAGAGATTACCTGTCAAGACACTGTATTGGGGGGGGGGGGGGGTTCTTCAACTACAGATTGAACTCAACTAAGAGTTTTTAATTTTTTGAGCATCATGAACCACTGTCAATCTAATGAAATAGTGGATCCTTCTCAGAATTATTTTCTAAAGCCCATAAAATAAAACAGAATTTCAAATGAAACTAATTAGATGACATACAGTTATCAATAGATGTGTGTGTGTGTGTCTGTGTGTCTGTGTGTCTGTGTGTGTCTGTGTGTGTGTGAATGTGTATGAGGGCTGAGCAGAGTCACTTGCCTCACTTTCCCTTCCAGAGCTACCTGGGTCCAGGGATAAGATATGGGTCAAGAAGACTACAGATAGCCTTGATGAAATCTGACCTTTTTAAACTAAGGTCTTCAACTAGTCTCAGTTTGACTGAGGCCACATACATTCAGTTATTAAGGTTAGGTAGCAATTGAATCAAGAATCTCCTCTTTCACCTAGTCCAAAAAAATTTAAATAAATGAATGAATAAATGAATGAATGAACTTGGGAGGGGAAGACCCCAGGATTTCTGGCCAAAGCAGAAATGACTGTTATCTACATTCAATCTGAGTCAATTAGGACTCAAACAATGACCAAATTGGGCTTGGCCTAGGACCTATTGGTGACTAATTAGCATAAGATTAGTTTTGGTTTAAGACTTGGTCCTTAAGAAAGAAATCTAGCCAGTAAACCCCAAGATATCTTGAAAGGTTCAGAAGTACAAAGGAAAAAAAAAGTTTTTAAGAGCATCTGTAGTTAAGGGTATGATACTCTATGTGAACAGGAGGAAAGGAGGAAAGAAAAGAAAGAAGGAAGGAAGTAAAGGAGGGAGGGAAGGAAGGAAGGGAGGAAGGAAGGAAGGAAGGAAGGAAGGAAGGAAGGAAGGAAGGAAGGAAGGAAGGAAGGAAAGGAAGAAGGGAAGGAAGGAAAAGAAGAAGGGAAGGAAGGAAGGGAGGGAGGGAGGGAGGGAAGAAGAAAGGAAAAAGGAAAGGAAGGAAGGGAAGGAGGGAGGGAGGGAAGAAGAAAGGAAAGGAGGGAGGAAGGCAGGAAGGGAGGGAGGAAGGAAGAAAAGAAAGGAGGGAGAGAAGGAAGGAAGGAAGAAGCCTTCCAACTGATTAATTCCAGTTTGTGACCCAGCTTTATTCACAGAGATTGTTGTTTGTCCTTCATTCTTGAAAAGGATCATAACATCAGGGAGGTGATATCATGACATGCAAGTGAATTGAATTTAAGTAAGGGGAGGACTGTGCTTAAAAAGTCCAGGGTCTCCCATTTCAGCCAGAGCTATGTCTGGTTGTCCTGATCTATATCTTGCCACTGGACCCAGATGGCTTTGGAGGGAAAAATGAGGTAGATGACTTGGCAGAGTCCTCACTCATTTAATTCAATTCACTTGCATGTCATGGCATCCTTTCGCTGATATCATGGTCCTTTTCAAGAATGAAGGACAAATAACAACAACAGAATGTGTATGAATATACATGTACATATGCATACAGATGTTCATGGATCACAGGTTAAGTAGTCCTCAGACTCTATAGATTCTGACTTGGCAGCTCTGAGATCTTGTAATTCTGTAAAATTCAGAATGAGTAGAGGTTTCTGAGGAAAGCTAGTTTTAAAAAAAAAATGTTTGCTTTGTAACTATATTGGGAGAAAAAGAAGAATCAAGGAAGGATTCCCTTGTTTTGCTCAGGGGAAATGATGATAGTTAATGAAGGGAAGAAAATTATCAATTCATAGTTTGCTTGTACTTTCTCTGCCAAGGAGAACAATTTTTGGTCTATAAAGGAATTCCCCCCCAAAATAAATAAATAAAGTGAATTGGGAACTATTCCAGGTACTGGTAAATGTTTACTAGCCAGCTGTCCAGAGGAAAAATGTACCTATGACGCATTTTAAAATTTAATCTGCATCATTAATAAACATTTTCTCTATCAAGTCAAGACAATAAACAAGTTAAATCAAAATTTGTAGCATTTACTGAGGTGTAAATACTCACAGAGAAACTTTCCAGAGCTGGTTTAAGCACTTGCTGGAGATAATTAAGAGAGTATATATCTGTCCCCTTTGAGGACAGATAAGTCACCTTTTAAATCATCTGGTTGAGATGAACTATATCCTAGAATATCAAAAGAATCTGCAGAATAGGCAGGTAGATAGCACAGTAGATAGAGCACCAGCCCTGGAGCCAGAAGAACTAAATTCAAATATGGCCTCAGATACTTGACACTTAGTACATGGATGAACCTGGGGAAATTATTTAACCCTGTTTGCCTCACACAAAAACAAATAAATAAAAGAACCAGCAATTGTGATTGCTGAGCTTTAGTCAGTGATTTTTAAAAAAAACTAGCTAAAAGGAGGGCTATTGGAGAAGAAAAAAAGTTGGCCCTCTTAAAAAAAAAAAAAAAAAAAAAAAAAAAAAAAAGATACAGCATTTAAAAAACATGAGCCAGTGAGTTTAATTTCAATTCATGGCAAAATCCTAATATGTGTTATAAAAAGGTTGGTTACTGTGCACAAAAAAACTAGCATTATTTCAACAAAAGCAAGTCATGCCAGACTAATTTTATTTTTTTTCTTGACTCAAAATTGATATCCCAGGGAAATACTGTGCATTTAGTTTGCTTAGTTTTTAGTGAAGCATTTGACAAAGTTTCTCATTATATTTTTATTTAAAAACATGTATATGTTTTCCTCTGTGAGCTTTTGTACCTCCTTTTCCATTTGGCCAAATTTGCTTAAGTCATTCTTCACCTCATTAGCTTTTTGTATTTCCTTTTACCCCACTCTCAATTCTCTTCCTAATCTTTCCTTTAGCTCTCTTACTTGATTTTTAAAATCCCTTTTGAGCTCTTCCATAGCCTGATATCAATTCTTATTTTTCTTGGAACCTTTGGATGTAGGAGCTTTGATTTTCTTATCTTCTTCTGAGTATGTGTTTTAATCTTCCCTGCCACCATTTTTGTTGTTGCTGTCTGCTCATTTTCCTAGTCTATTACTCAGTTTTTAACTCTTTGTTAAAGTAGAGCTCTATTTCCCAGGTGGAAGGTGCATTGTTCCAGGCTTCAAGGGTTTTGTGCCTCTGTTTTCAGAGATCCTTCTAGGGATTTGACCACAAATTCTCTTTTCTACCCTGGAGCTATTAGGAAGGGACCTGTCCCACTGTGGCTGTAAGATCTAGTGTGCTAATGTAACAGAGTCCTTTTTTTTTGCTGGCATTGGAGGCAGGGCTGGATCCAGGACTACTCTGGCAAGACCTGTGCTGGGATGGCTCCCATCCTAGTTCCACAGACCTTTTCTACTGACCTTCCAAATCCTCTTTGGTGTTTCTGGCCTGAGAAGTCTAGAAACCCCCAATACTGAAACTAATTCAGAAGACTCAGGGAGAATATCAGTCTTTAAGTATGAGAAGGATTGTATCCTGGAAGAGGGGCAGCTAGGTGCTATAATATATAGAGTCCTGGGGCTAGATTCAGAAAGTGTCATCTTCTTGAGTTTAAATCTGGACTCAGATTTATATTTGTGTGATTCTGGGCAAGCCATTTGACCCTATTTGTCTCAGCTTCCTCATCTGTAAAACAAGCTGAAGAAGGAAATGACAAATCTCTCCAATATCTTTGCTAAGAAAATTCCAAATGGAGTCATAAAGAGTTGGATATGACTGAAAAATAACTCAGCTCCTAGAAAAGGAATTTGATTCTTCTTGGTCAAGAGGAAAAAACTAAAACTATTGAAAAGAATTTATAAAATAGGAAATTTAAGCCTGCAGTAAAGGAAAGCTTCCTATTAGAACCATCCAAAAATGAAAAGCAGTATCTTGAGAAATGGTGAGATCTCCTTCTCCACCACCAATCCCCAAATTTTTATCTAAGATTATATCAGCAGGTGTTTGATAGGTTGTAGAGAGGATTCTTTTTCAAGTATGGATCATAAAATTTGAGAATTGGAAAAGTTTTAAGAGGTTATCTTGTCCAACCTATACCTGAAAAGGAATTCTGTCTACAATATAAATAGCAAATATACACAGGGATTGAGGCTCAGAGTGGTTAAGTGGTCTGCCAAGGTTCTTACAGATAGTAAGTAGCAGAGAAAGTAATGAGTCAGCTGACTCTAAACCTAATATTATTTCCACTATACCTTACCACCAATCACCTTCTGTTATGTACAGACTACTTTAATCTATCTTGACTGGTTATGGGTCTAAAATTTTCAGTTCTTAGTGTTCATTGTATATCCACTCATTCACATTCTTCATTTGGTTAATCAACATGAACATTCTTAGATTAACAATCATGGATATGTTTCCTGTGCTAGAGGATGTTAAGCGTGAGAAGGGGTTGGTGGAAGGGAGAGAAAATTTAAAAAAAAAAATCAAGACATTCTCTCTGTCCTCATGGAGCTTATAATGCACATTATATATGTATATATATATACACACTATATATACATATATATATAAGAACTATATAATTGATATATGCAAAAAAGAATACTATAAAGAGCAGAGGTCCAAAGTGTTTTACAAGTTTAGGGGGGAAAAAAATAGTTCCAAGGATGAAATAATAGTCATTTGTCCAGAACTTATTTTTACCCAGGAAATTCTAGCATTCATTTACAATAATGAAACTATAGGATCAGGAATGTAAATCCATAATAATAATAACAACCAAAACATTGATATAGTGTTTTACTAAGTACCAGGCACTATACTAAATGCTTACAACCATCATCTCATTTGATCCTCACAACTATGGCTATTGTTCAATCATGTACAATTTTTTTGTTACCTTGTTTGGGGTTTTCTTGGCAAAGATACTGGAGTGCCATTTTATTGCCCTGATCATTTTACAAATGAGGAAATTGAGGCAAGCAGAGGTAAGTGATTGCCCATAATCATATAGCTAGTAAGTTTCTGAGGTCAAATTTGAACTCAGGTCTTCTGACTCCAAGCCCAGCACTCTATTTACTGTGCTGCCTTATTATTATCCCCATTTAGATAAGTGACCTTAGAGATCCATCTAAAAAATGAGGAAATTGAAGTTTAGATAGCTTAAATCATTTACCCATAGTCCTGGAGGCTGTGAGGAATAGAGCCTGGGTTTCAAACCTAGATACTCTGATTCAAAATCTATGGTGCTTTTTTCACAACTCCATAGAAGATGAGAAAATTAATAATTCATGTGTAGAAACTTAATGAGTCCTAAAATAAAAGTCCATCTGTGATATCACTTAAATCCTTAATTTCCCTCTGCTCAGAATTACTATGATTTCTAGCCAATTTTGTATAGACTTTTAACTTTTACCATTTAATATTTCCCACCTCTCCCATGGTACAGTCACTATTTTTTTGTTTTTAGCAATAAAAGCAATAGCATTACAGATTCTTTCCCTCCTCTGATCCCCTTCCACTAGGCTGGACTAATTTCACCAGACATTCTAGGCAAATTCCCAAGTTGCCAGCCCACCAGTAGGCAGAGCTTCAAGTGCCCCAGGGCATACTGAAGGCAATTTACCACAGGCTGGAGGAAGGGGCCTAAGAGGATAATCATTGGTCCACCCTCACACACAGAGGCAGCTCAAACCCACCAAATTATGCTAAAAGAATTTAACTTTTCTCTTTCTACTCATGATATCTTCTCCAGACTGCTGTTCTCACAGGAACTTGCTACTTCAGTCCATAATATAGCCCTAATCCCCATCTGAATTCTTCAAAATATAACAACCAGAAGAAATAAGGAAAGGAAGGGGAAGAAGGAAGGAAGGAAGGAAGGAAGGAA
>JAJPUD010000247.1:331664-382852 GCA_023553655.1 Myrmecobius fasciatus
AGGAAGGAAGGAAGGAAGGAAGGGAGGGAGGGAGGGAGGGAGGGAGGGAGGAAGGGAGGAAGGGAGGGAGGGAGGGAGGGAGGAAGGGAGGGAGGGAGGGAGGGAGGGAGGGAGGGAGGGAGGGAGGAAGGAAGGGAGGGAAGGAGAGAAGGAGAAAGGGAGGAAGGAAGGGAGGAAGGGAGGAAGGAAGGGAGGAAGGGAGAGAGGGAGGGAAGAAGGGAGAGAGGGGAAGAACTTATAAATATTATCTCATTTGTTCTTAATAGCAATTCTAGGAGGTAAGGACTATTATTATCCCCATTTTGCAGTTAAGGAAAATGAAGCTAACAGAATTTTTTTTAGTGATTTGTTCAGAGTCACACAGCCAGTAAGTGTCAAACATCAGAGCTGAACTCAGTTGGTGACTTCAAGCTCAGCAACTCTCTATCCACTAGAGAAAAGGAAAACAACACAATGTAATACAAAGAGTGCTGTTTTTAACTCAGAGGACATATGTTCAAATCCTAGCTATGTGACATTGAATAAATCACTTGAACACTATAGACTCTATTTAAATTCTAGGATCACATGACAGGTTATAAAGAACCCTTAATGCCAGGAGAGGAATTGAACTTTCCTTGAGAGCTAAAGAGCCACTGATTTTTTTTGGAATAGTGGAAAACTAAGATTATAACTTTATTCATGAAAGGTTACTGAGGCTGCAGTATTGAGGAAAACTTTGAGGTGGGAAGATAGTGGAAACAGGAATGGAAGACTTGTTACAAAGTTATTATAATAAATAGTTCAGTTGGATAATAACTAATAATCTATTCCTTTTACCCCAGAATCTTTGAAAAAAGATACCTCAAGGTACCTTTTATTTATTGTATCTCCATTTGATCAACTACTCTACCAAAAACTTTCCTATATAAATTATTAAATATCTTTTGCAAAATATAGCCCATCTCAATGGGAGGCATATAAATATAAGCAAATATAACAATTTCTGCATTTAACAGCTTACTTCCTTACTGAGGAAAAGTAGGCATATATAGGATTGTAATTACCAGAGAAAGTGTTTTGGACAAATGAGAGTGAATAGACAAATGGAAGTAGAGGTTAAAAGATATATAATGGAGTTCGAGTTCAGAAAATGACCTTCTGTGGGTGTTATACATAAGAAAAGAACAAATGGAACACAAACAGTTTAGGCAGTCATTTAATAAAAATGTATTAAGCAACTCCTATGTGCCAGATTGTGCTGGGGATACAAATAATGAAAGATAGTCTCTGCCCTCAAAGAGTATACAATCTAATGGTGATGATAACACACAAAAGGAAACTGAAAAGGAGGGAGTGCACATGAAAGAGAAGTCCAAAGAAGCATAGCAATCTAAGAAATGAACAGTTAGCCGGCCTGGGAGCTCATTCTTAAATGGAGGTTTGGGGAAGAGCTCATTACTCCATCCTTCAATGAAAGGGGAAATGATGAGATGTGAGCTCATTCAATCTTACAGGATAATAAGGTTCTCAGTGATGATGTTCTTGTGATTGGTAGAGAATTCCAAAGAAATATAAGCAGGTGATATGACTTTTTTTAATGTTAAAATATATGATAAAATCTAATCCATGTATAAATATCTATAGTTATCTTGCTGCACAAAAAAAAAAAAAATAGATCTAGAAAGAGGAAAAAAAAAACCCTAAGAAGGAAAACAAAATGCAAGCAAACATTCACAGAAAGCATTAAAATGCTGTGTTGTGGTCCACACTCAGTTCCCTCAGGCCTCTCTCTGGATGTACATGACTATCTTCATCTCTGTACAATAGGAACTGTTTTGAATTACATCATTGTTGAAGAGAACCATGTCCATCAGAATTGATCATCAGATACTCTTGTTGCTGTGTATAATGATCTCCTGGTTCTGCTCATTTCACTCAGCATCAGTTCATGCAAGTCTCTCCAGGCTTCTCTGAAATCATCCTGTTGGCCGTTTCTTACCGAACAATAATATTCCATAATATTCATATACCATAATTTGTTCAGCCATTCTCCAATTGATGGGCATCCTTTCAGTTTCCAGTTTCCAGCCACTATAAAAAGGGCTGCCACAAACATTTTTGCACATATGGGTCCCTTTCCCTCCTTCAAGATCTCTTTGGGATATAAGCCAAGTAGAAACACTGCTGGGTCAAAGGGTAAGCACAGTTTGATGACTTTTTGAGCGTAGTTCCAAATTGCTCTCCAGAATGGTTGGATCCTTTCACAGTTCCACCAACAATGTATCAGTGTCCCAGCTTTCCCACATCCCCTCCAACATTCATCATTATCTTTTCCTGTCATTTTAGCCAATCTGACAGGTATGTAGTGGTACCTCAGAGTTGTCTTAATTTCTCTGATCAATAGTGATTTGGAGCACCTTTTCATATGACTACAAATAGTTTCAATTTCTTCATCTGAAAATTGTCTGCTCATCTCTTTTGGCCATTTATCAATTGGAGAATGGCTTGGATTCTTATATATTTGAGTCAATTCTCTATATATTTTAGCAATGAGGCCTTTATCAGAACCTTTGAATACAAAAATGTTTTCCCAGTTTATTGCCTCCCTTCTAATCTTATCTACATTCATTTTGTTTGTACAAAAACTTTTTAACTTGATATAGTCAAAATTATCTATTTTGTGATTAATGATGATCTCTAGTTCTTCTTTGGTCACAAATTCCTTCCCCCTCCACAGTTCTGAGAGGTAGACCATCCTACATTGTTCTAATTTGTTTGTAATATCATTCTTTATGTCTAGATCCTGAATCCATTTTTACCTTATCTTGGTATACAGTATTAGGTGTGGGTCAATGCTTAGTTTCTGCCATACTAATTTCCAATTTTCTCAGCATTTTTTTGTGAAATAGTGAGTTTTTACAGGTGATGGGACTTTTATGGAAATGTTTTGCATAACTTCACATGTACCTTCTTATTGAGGAGTGGGAGGGAAGAGAGAGAATCTGGAACTAAACGTCTTAAAAACAAATGTAAAAGGTTGTTTTACATATAACCGGATAAAATAAAAAATGTTAAATAAATATTAACGAAAAAGAAGAAGAAGGAGAAGAAGGAGAAGAAGGAGAAGAAGAAGAAGAAGAAGAAGAAGAAGAAGAAGAAGAAGAAGAAGCATAGCCAAATGATAAATGAAGAGTTATATTTGTCTTTGTGGCAAAACCAAACACAGTGTACATGGGGGTAGAAGGAGGGGAAAGTAGGATAGGGAGGACAAAGCACTATTTTGAGTGGTGTTAAAGAAAGATCATTTGGGATTCAGATTATAATGAACTCTCTCTCTCTCTCTCTCTCTCTCTCTCTCTCTCTCTCTCTCTCTCTCTCTGTCCATCTCTGTCTGTCTCTGTCTCTCTGTTACTTTCTCTCTGTGTCTCTCTGTCTCTCTGTGTATCTTCTCTGAGAACTAGATGTCTTGATATTTGTCAATATTTGCCAAAAATAAGGATAGGAACAATATGATCTTTCATTGTCTTCAGCTTGCCTCCTTGCAAATCAAATCAAGAAGTCAAGACTGAAAATAGTTTAAATCATGCACAATTTTTAAAATAAAACCATCTTTCAATTTGTGCCTCAGTCTATCTCACCTCATCCTATCTTAAAATTTATTGTCTTATGGAATTATCTAAAAAAGTGCATCTTTTTTCATAATAGTTTTTTGGAAGGAGATAGTTCTGTACTCTCTCAGGAAAACACTATGGATATTCCTGTGGTCTAAGATATTGTACCAAAGAAAACATTAGACTTCTATCAGCCCCACCCTTAATACATCCTCAAATACCCACCACAAAAAGTAGGATGTGACTTAAAAGGATTGGTTATAAATTTAAAAGGCTTGGTTTTATATGTTCTTTCTGTATTGAGCCATTTACATAATTGCATTTTATTTGCCCAGCTAAACATCGGTAATTATTAGCATGTGTTCTGGATGGTGTTCTAGGTTTCTTGTTAGCATTGCTTCCCAATTATAAAAGTACCCAATGAGCATGAGCAACCTGTCTCTGTATATTTGCATGTGAAAAATACCAGTCTCCAGTGAATACCAGATGCTTCAACAGACTGTATTAGGAACTCTTCCTCATTTCAGACTATCTGCCTGCCGTGAATCAAATCAAGTCAAGAAGTTAAGACTGCAGATAGTTTAACTCATGCACAGTTTTTAAATACAGTCTTCTTTCAATTTCTGCTTCAATTTAACTCACCTCCTCCCCTCTTATTTTCCAAGTAATGTGAGAGATTACATTCTTTAAAATGTTTTCTTCTATCCATTAAAAAGGGACTAAAAACCCACACAACTAGAAAAATAAATTCTTCTCGGTATTGTTTTTTATCAAGAAAACTTGGTAAAAGTATGATAATATAGAAAGAGATTGAGGCAACTAGATGGCACAGTGGTTACAGCACTAGCTCTGGAGTTAGGAAGACATGAGTTGAGAGAGAGAGAGTGGGAGAGACGGAGACAGAGAGACAGAGAGAAAGAGACAGAGAGAGAGAGACAGAGACAGAGAGAGAGACAGAGACAGAGAGAAAGAGAGATTTTACTTATTTGTTCATTTTCCTTTCTCACAAGACTTTCTCAGATTAAAGGTTCTCAATGGACTTGAATCAATTTAACACCCTATGTCATGAGTCCCCATCAATATGTTTACTATTCAGCCAGAGGAATTTAATGAAAAAGCATAGATAGGAACGAAATGTTTGTAAAGCACTTAGCAGTTGACCTGACACACAGAAGCTGGGGCTATTTGGTTTTCCAAAGAACTTGAAACTTGGGGTAATGAAACTTCTTGAGGAAGAGAGTAGTTTTTAGTGGAAGAAAAGTTGCTAAGATATTCTTTCCTTTTCAAATGATTGAGTGTGCTGGAGGCTTTGTCTTTCTTAAAGAACAATATTTTAAACCCTAGAATTTTAGCTAAAAGAAATGTCTATGGCTATGCTTCTTCTTAGTTAAAAACTTGAATTGCAGACCAAAGCTGGAAGCAGAGAGATGTTCCACAATCTCATGCCCTGTGAAACTATTTCTGGAAAGGTTAGCCACATTAGGAAGCAATGCCTAACACATAGTGTATTTTCCCCCCTAGACATTAGACAGAAACTACATATCATAAGAAACTGCATACCACACGAGACCTATGTGGAGAAAGCCTGGTAGGAGTTGTATGATAGATAATATCCTCTTATGACATGTAGCCCCAGTTGCATAGTTCTACAAGTTCTGCATAAGTTCTACAAACTTACATATATATATATATATATGCATATTGTATATGTGTATTATAGATGCTTTGTCAAGTTTCATTGGTATTAGAAATTTTTTTTTAAATTTTGGTTTATGACATAAAAAATCAACTTTGCTAAAATTAAAAAAAACTGCAATAAATTGTTATTTCTTTTATTCTAAGTCTTCAAGAAAGGACCCTGATTTTTTTTTAAGAAAAAGGAAGAAATTTTTCTAAATGAAAAAAAAATGTTAATGTTTTTCATTATACATGCTCATGTAATTGCACACACACTTACAATGACTCCCTGTATAATGCTAGATTATTAAATTGCATTTTTTAGAAGTTGTTCTTCTGACACATTTCCAATCATTTAGACCCTTCAGTTTTTTTGTTTTTTTGTTTTTTTGTTTTTTTGTTTTTTTGTGTTGAGGCAATTGGGGTTGTGTCTCACACAGCTAGGAAGTGTTAAGTGTCTTAGATCAAATTTGAACTCAGATCCTCCTGACTTCAGGGCTGATGCTGTACCATTGCACCACCTAGCGGCCCCAACTCTTCAGTTTTTCAAATTCAATATTCTTTTTATCTTCCATGCAAACAATGGAGAAAAAAGGCACAGAACTAAACACCAAAATTAAGTGGCAAAGGCATTATCTTCTTAAGTAGTCCATATCTGGACTCATTCTTATCTTTTACTGTATATATGCCCCCTTACAAAGGGATCATGGCAAAGATACAGATTTCTCCTTCATACAGGAACGTTCTTAACAAACACGGAATCACTAAAGAGAGTAAAAGATTAATATCAGAAATGGTCACCAAATAATAATATTATTATTTCTCCTTTTTTCTGCTTAAATTTAACCATATGCTTAGAGTGGTAACATTTTCCCTTCTTAATTCAAAACAATTCCTTCTTTTATTTATTCAAATTAGCCTTTTTCCTTGGAGTCCTATAACATAAAATAAAATAAATGTCATGGTTTTTTGTTTTGTTTTGTTTTGTTTTGTTTTTTGGGGGTTTTTTTTGGCTTATAGAAAGCCTGGATTCTTTTTTTTAAAATTTCCTAGGCCACATTTCGTAATCTGTGATCCTAATGAAATTTGCTATTAATATACTTAAAACAAGTATATTGTTGAGATTTACACTTGTTTTCAGTGATCTCAATGGAAATGTCTCCTGTATCTTCTTTTACTTTGGACAGAACCTTTTTTTTCTAAACATACTGGTTTTATAATGTATAAATTCTTGTTAATGTCAACAATAAGAAGTTTTGGGGTTATTTGGGGGGGAGGTTAATCTTTTTGTTTGTTTGGTTTAACAAACTATATTTCCCAGCATATTAATAAACATATTTAAACCTTTTGGATGAAGCCCACTATGGGACAGTCCAATTTATCTTAATGAAGAATATGCATTTTTTAAAAAAAGACTCCTGAGAATAAATATTAAATAGATTTAGAGGCATTAGTCCAAAATAAAAGACTGAGGATATGACAATCAGTTTTCAAATATATAAAGTGTAGAGGAGGGCCATGTCACCAAACACAAAACTGGAAGAAGAAAAAAAACCCAGAGCTGAATCAAAAATCCAAGAACTGAGCTTCAGTCCTCTTCCAGGTTGACATTTGAGACCACAATAGGCTGTGTAGAGGAATCCCTACATTTATTTGCAAATTCCCACCTGCCAGTGTCTGGTAAAAAGAAGGCTTTACTGACTTTCAGAGATCATGAACCTAGCTCATATTTTGAAGAATGCTCATTCTGGGAAAGAAACAGGGAGGAAACTTTTGGCTATTGTTGTACTTGTCCTCCAGACTTTCAGAAAATCAATGTTATTTTATTCACACTGTTTGGTAGATTAATAGATTTAGAGCCTCTAACTCTAAGATTTATGGTTTTCTGGATCATGACTGCAATCTAGTGCCCATGGACAAAATCTGACCCCATCACATACTGAACAGCCTGTGAGCTAAGAAAGATTTTTCCATAGAAGTTTGCCAATCCCTAATCTAGACCCTGACCTCAAAATGTTTAGTAGGCAGGTTTAACCAGTTCAAGTCAACAGTTCAATTTTCAGTATGTGAATTTTTACCTCATAAATTAGCAATAGCCAATAAATCAAGTCTTGATTTATTGTTTTGTTGAATGTCTAGACTTAAGAAAATGTTAATAATGTAGATTAAACTTTTAAAAGTAGATGCATACATCACTTCTCCCTCTCCCAATCAGCTTGTTAAACATTTACTGCTATACTCCTATATTGCTCAATAAATATTGTATGAACACAACAGAAATGAAGTAGAAGATTTAGGGAATGAAGTGGACAAGGAGGAAGAGGAAGAGGAAGAGAAAGAGGAAGAGGAAGAGAAAGAGGAAGAGGAAGAGAAAGAGGAAGAGGAAGAGAAAGAGGAGGAGGAGGAGAAAGAAGGGGGGAAAGAAAGAAGTGGAGGAGAAGGAGGAAGAAGAGGAGGAGATGGAGGAGAAAGAGGAGGAGGAGGAAGAGGAAGAGGAGAAGGAAATGATAGTGAGGATGATGATGATAACTGGCACTAATATAATTCTTTAAGGTTTGCAAATTGCTTTATATTCATTATATTATTTGAGCCTGACAACACCCCTGTCTGCATGTTACAAAAGAAAAAATAAATGCAAAGAGGTTAAGTGACTTGCCTGAGGTCACACAGATTATTACTCTTTGAACACCATGTTAATGTATTTTACCTAGCATTTGCCTGTTATCAATATAAAAATAATGTATGAACAAAGAAAACTGCAAGAACAAAGATATAGCTTAAATATAAGTTCCTGGCTATGGTGAATAGTCTTGTTTTTAATTTTGGCTTGCAATTTCAATCAAATTTCTTCTTATTTACTGAAAGTAATGTTCCTTTACCTTTTGTTCCTGGAACACAGTAAACATTTAATGAATGATTTTAGTTTACTGATTGATTGAAATCCAGAAGTGGACTGGAAAAAACTGGAGGGGGAGGAAGGAAGGGGGAAAGGGGGGAGGAAGGGGGGAGGGTGAAGTAGGAAAGAAAGGATGCCAATTTTAAATGCTAGCTTGTAACAACTTAAAATATTTTCACTGCAACAACTATGAGCATGCTATTACCAATACTCAGAAAAAAAAAATTAGCAATAGACAACAGGTGACACACTCCAAGATGATAAGTCCTGAGTAGCAATTGTTTCTCCACAGCAGTCACAAAATATTTAAAGAAAAAAAATAACTTCAGGCATATTAGAATATAAACATTCAACTTATCAAAAAATGAAATTATTTTGAAAACTATTTGAAGACTCTTAGGTGGAGCCAAGATGGTAGAATGAAGCCAGGAAGCTGCTCAAGCTTTCCCAGTTTCCCCCCAAGTCATATGAAACCAAGGCTCTGACAGTCTGATGGAATGAATCCACTCTCCAGCTCAAGATAAATTGAAAAAACTTCAAGAAAGGTCAGTCTCATTGAAGTGAAAGGCAGGTTAGAGTCTGGGAAAGTCAGTAAGAATGTTTTAACCACAGTGCTCAGTAGAAGAGCAGGCCAGTGGGGCAGCTTCCAGTACCAGCTCAGAAAGCAAATTCTGGGAAACTTGAATTAAATTTGTATGCAACAAATGGTAGAGCATACAAATATCTAAAGAAGATATTAAGCTAGTTACAGAAAGAGATAAACAAGAAAACTATATTAGTGGGGGACCTCAACCTTCCCCTTTCAGAATCAAACAAAGCTCAGCACAAAATAAACAAGAAGAAAACTAGGGAGGCTAATAGGAACCTAAAAAATTTAGATTTGATAGATCTCTGGAGAAAATTGAATAGAGACAGAAAGACAAAAATAGTAAATGCTTCCTTTTCAGATCACAACTATTAATAAAAACTATTTTAATAAAGGGCCAGGGAACAATAAACAATAAACTAAAAATTGGAAGTAATTGGAAATTAAATAATCTAATTCTAAAGAATAAGTGTGTCGAACAACATATCACAGAAACAATTCATAATTTGATCCAAGAGAATGACAAAAATGAGACAACATATCAAAACCTATGGAATATAGAAAAAACAGTTCTTAGAGGAAATTTTATATCTCTGCATGGTTACATGAATAAAATAAAGTAAGAAGAAATCAAAGAATTGAGCATACAATTTTTTTAAAAAGCTAGAAAAAGAACAAATTGAACATTCCAATTAAATACCAAATTAGAAATTCTGAAACTCAAAGGAGAGATTAATAAAATTGAAACTAAGAAAACTATTAAACTAATTTATAAAACTAAGAATTGGTTTTAGGAAAAAAAAACAACAAAATAAATAAACCTTTGAATAATTTGATGGGAAAAAGGAAAGGAAAAAAATTTTTTCAGCATCAAAAATGAAAAAGGTGAACTTACCACCAATGAAAAAGAAATTAAAGCAATAATTAGGAGCTATTTTGACCATTGTATGGCAGCAAATCTGACAATCTAATTGAAATGGATGAATATTGACAAAAATATAAATTGCCTAGATTAACAGAAGAGGAAATAAATTACTTAAATAATCCCATTTCAGAAAAAGAAATTGAACAAGCCATTAGTGAACTTTTTTTTTTTTTTTTTGCTTTTTGTTGAGGCAATTGGGGTTAAGTGACTTGCCCAGGGTCACACAGCTAGGAAGTGTCTGAGACCAGATTTGAACTCAGTTCCTCCTGACTTCAGGGCTGGTGCTCTAGACTTCAGGGCTGGTGCTCTACATTAGTGAACTTTTTAAGAAAAAAATTTCCTGGGCCAGATGGATTTACAAGTGAATTATATCAAACATTTAAAGAACAATTAATTCCAATAATAAGCAAACTATTTGGAAAAATAGGTAAATAAAAAGTCCTATCAAATTTCTTTTATGACACATATATGGTACTGATATTTAAAAAAAGAAAAGCCAAAATAGAGAAAGAAATTTATAGAACAATTTCCCTAATGTATATTGATGCAAAAAGTTTAAATAAATTATTAGCAAAGAGATTACAACAATTTATCAGCAGGATAATACACTATTACTATGTGGGATTTATACCAGGAATGCAGGACTGGTTCAATATCAGGAGAACTATTACTATAATCAACCATATCAATAACAAAACCAACAGAAATCATATAATAATCTAAATAGATGCAGAAAAACTTTTGACAAAATATAGCATCCATTCCTATTAAAAACACTAGAGAGCAGAAGGATAGAGGGGGTTTTCCTTAAAATAATAAGCAGTAAGAGAAAAGCTAGAACCATTCCCAATAAGATCAGGGATGAAACAAGGATGCCCATTATCACCACTATTATTCAATATTGTACTAGACATGTTGGCTTTAGCGATAAGAAAAAGAAAAAAATAATAAAGGAATTATAATAGGCAATGAGGAAATAAAACTATCACTCTTTGCAGATGATATGCTGGTATACTTAGAGAATCCTAGAAAATCATCCAAAAACCTACTTGAAACAATTAACAAACAATTGAAACAACTTTAGCCAAGTTGCAGGATATAAAATAAATCCACACAAATCATCATCATTTCTATATATTATTGACAAAGCTCAGCAGCAAGAGATGGAGAAATTCCATTTAAAATAACTGTGAAAAAAATAAAATATTTGAATGTCTGCCTGCCAAGACAAACCCAGGAACTATATGAACACAATTACAAAATACTTCTCTAAACAATTGGAAAAATATCAGTTACTCATAAACAGGCCATGTTATAATAAAAAATGACAATTCTGCATAAATTGCTCTATTTGTTCAGTGCCATATCAATCAAACTGCCAAAAAAAATTTTATAGAACCAGAAAAACAATAACAAAATTCAGCTGGAAGAACAAAAGGTCAAGAATATCAAAGAATTAATGAAAAAAAAAATACACAGTAGGTAGCTTAGGAGTAGCAGATTTAAAACTATCTTATAAAGTTGTAGTCATCAAAACCATTTGGTACTATCTAAGAAACAGAATGGTGAATCAGTGGAACAGTGGATATACATAACAGAATTATCAAGACCTAACTAGTATTATTATCTAGTGTTTGATAAACTCCAAACTCCAGTTTCTGAAATAAGAATTCATTATTTCACAAAAATTGCTGGAAAATTGGAAAATGTCAGAAACTTGAAATAGACATATATCTCACATCCCAAAATAAAGTCAAAATGGGTTCGTGATTTGGACATAAAGAATGATACCTTAAGTAAATTAAGAGAGCAAGAGATAATTTACCTATCAGATATTTGGAGAAAGAAGGAATTTATGATCAAAGAAGAACTAGAGAATATTATGAAAGGCAAAATGAACAACTTTGATTACATTAAATTAAAAAGGTTTAGCACAAACAAAACCAACAATAACAAGATTAAAAGGGAAGTAGAAAACTAGGAAAAAATTTTATAGTAAGTGCTTCTGATAAAGGTCTCATTTCTTTTCTTTTCTTTTTTTTTGGTAGTTAATTTTTTTATTAAAGCTTTTTTTATTTTCAAACATATGAATGGATAATTTTTCAATATTGATCCTTGAAAAACCTTGTTTTCCAATTCCCCTCTTTCCCTCCACCCCCACCCCATATGGCAAGTAATCCAATATATGCTAACCATGGTAAAAATATATGTTAAATCCAACTTATGCATGCATGTTTATACAATTATCTTGCTGCACAAGAAAAATCAGGTCAAAAAAGGGAAAAAATAAGAAAGAAAATAAAATGCAAGCAAACAACAATAAAAAGAGTGAAAATGCTATGTTGTGATCCATACTCAGTTCCCACAGTCTTCTCTCTGGGTGTAGATGGTTCTCTTCATCGCAAGATCATTGGAAATGGCTGAATCATCTCATTGTTGAAAAGAGTCATGTCCATCAGAATTGATCATTATACAATCTTGCATTTGCTGTATGTAATGATCTCCTGATTCTGCTCATTTCACTCAGCATCATTTCATACAAGTCTCTCCAGGTCTCTCTGAAATCATCTTGCGGGTCATTTCTTACAGAACAATAATATTCCATAACATTCATATACCATAATTTATTCAGCCACTCTCCAATTGATGGGCAGTTTCCAGTTTCTAGCCACTACAAAAAGGGCTGCCACAAATATTTTTTGCACATGTGGGTCCTTTTCCCTCCTTTAAGATCTCCTTGGGATATAAGCTCAGTAGAAACACTGCTCGATCAAAGGGAATGCACAGTTTGATAGCCTAAAGGTATCATTTATAAGAATGCAATTCATTCCTGGACTGATAAATGGTTAAAGATTATAAACAATTTTCAGATGATGAAATTAAAGCCATATACAATTATATGAAAAAATGCTCTACATCATTATTGATTAGAGAAATGCAAATTAAAACAACTCTAAGGTACTATCTCACACTTCTCAGATTGGCTAAGAAGACAAGAAAAGATAATGATAAAAGTTGGTGGAGATTTGGGAAAACTAGGACACTTAATGAATTGTTGGTATAGTTGTGTTATGAACCAACCATTCTGGAGTGCAATCTGGAACTCTGCCCAAAGAGCCATACAAATTGTTCATACCTTTTGACCCATCAGTGCCATTTCTGTGTCTCTATCCCAAGGAAATCATAAAAGAGGGAAATGGATCCATCCATACAAAAATGTTTGTAATAGTTCTTTTTGTGGTAGCCAAAAATTGGAAAATGGGTAGATGTTCATCAGTTGGGGAATGGCTGAACACGTTTTGGTATATGAAGGTAATAGAATATTACTGTTCTATGAAAAATGATAAACATCTAATTTTAGAAAGGCTTGGAAAGATTTACATGAACTAATGCTGAGCAAAACAAGCAGAGCCAGAAATACATTGTATACAAAAACAGCAAGAATGTGTGATGATCAACTATGAAAAACTTGATTCTCAGTGGTTCAGTGATCCAAGGGAATCTCAATAGACTGTGGACAGAAAATGCCATCTGCATCCAGAAAAAGAACTATGGAGATTGAATATAAATCAACTGTGTTCATTTCTTTTTTCTGTTTTTTTTCTCTTTCATGATTTTTTCCTTCTGTTCTGATTTTTCTCTCCCAATATAATTCATAAAGCAATGTGTATTAAAATAAATAAATATTTTTTTTAAAAGAAGAAAACTAATTGAAATAAATTAAACAAAGTTATAGGCTTTAAAAAAATCTCCATAAAATCAGTATGTTTATATATAAAAAAGAAAGTCATTCAAAATAACTACAAAACACATAAAATATTTTAGTTAATCTACCAGAGAACATTTAATACTTAGAGATATTTAATTGCAAAGTGAACTTAAGTAAAGGAAGAACAACTTAAGTTGCTGGAAGAATAGTCAGTGTTTATTTCCATGCTATGCCAATATAATAAAAATAATGCTACAAGCAAAATTGATTCATGTATTCAATGTTATGGTAATCAAAAGGTCAAAGGAGTACTTAAAAGAAGTCAATAAAAATAATCACACAATTTATTTGGAGGAAATAATAGAACATCTAGGGAAATAATGAGAAAAATATTCACTGAAGGGAAATAGTACTTCTAGACCTCAAACTATATTACAAACCAGCAATCATCAAAACCATTCATTACTGCTTTAAAAAGAGAAAAGTTGATCAATGTAACAGAATAGACTAGGGAGAAGCAGAAGTAATAGAACTCAATAACCTTGTGTTCAATTAGCCTAAAAACATACTTAGGAAGGAACAAAAATAACTTTTCTACTTAAGGGAAACAAGAATTCTTGGGAAAAATAGAAGTCTGGGAAAAATTAGTTTTAGATAAACAATTTATAACATTTTCAACAAATTCAAGGATATGTAACCTGAGGAACACTTACCACATTGCTTGGTATTTATTAAATATTCAATAAATACTTGTTGTTTTGAAAATTTTGGATCTGCCATTAAAAAACAAAAGAGAAGCAGATCATATACTTTTTATAGCCATATGAAAGAGATGAATTCATAAGCAAAGGATAGAAGCAATTCAAGAAAATAAAATATTTATACAATATTAAAATATTTCTGCACATGCAAAAGATTATAATTAGCATGAGAAGAAAAGTAAATGACAGGGCAAGGGGGGAAGCTTTTTTTTTTTTTTGGTATTCAAGATGTATGAACAACTAATCACCATGTGAGTAAAAGCCATTCTCTAATAGATCAAATAGTTCAAATGATAAGAACAAACTGTTCTTAAAAGAAAAATTATAATCTATTGAATTTTTATAAAAGAATCCTTCAAATAACTAACAATAAAAGAAATGCAAATCAATACAACCCTGAGGTTTCACCTCATATTCTGCAATTTGGCAAATATGACAGAAGATGGGAATAGTCATTTCAAAAGAGACTGTAGAAAGACAGAAACACTAATGCATTATTGATAAGGTCATGAATTAATGGGACCATTGCAGAAAACAAGTTGAAATTATGTAAATAAAGGGGTTAAAATTTCCATATCCTTTGAATCACTGATTTTGTAGTGAAGGAAGTAATCTTGAGTGTTGCTTATTCCCGTATTTGCAGTGGATAAAGCAGAGGCATGGAGCAAAATAAAGATGGAAAACAAAGGATGTGTGGCTATTTTAGGCACAATTCTGCTGTCCCCTCTTGAAAATTCTAGACTGGGAATCAGTGTACAAGAACATGTGTTAAAATGTATTAGCTATGTAAACTAATTTTTTTTTAAAAAATGAATAAAAAGCAAAGTGCTTACTATTTGCCAGGTACTGTGAAGTTTGGGATGGGATGTGAGGAAAAGGAGGAATTGTGTTAAAAACACAGAAAAAGTTAAATAATTCCTACCTCCATGGAGCTTTCATTCAGGTCAGGGAAAACAACATATTTAGTAGAGTGGTAAATAAGTAGATAAAAAGCTAGTTTGGAACTAGAAAAATACAAGATTGATAAATTGAGTCATATCAATGGATTGACATGATCTTTCCAGAAATAAGTCTTAATCTGATTACTGTATCTACAGTTAGAAAGTAGATAGGGGAAGAACTGGAGGGGAGGATGCTTAGGAACTCTCTTACCTGTTAGGAGCCCAGGACTTAGAGAATGAGAGTTATAGTGCCATATGAGAGAATCAGAGTAGAATCAAGAGAAATGATATGAAAATGAACTTGAACATTCCAGCATCTGGGTAAATTCAAATTTACTACCTTAGGATACTGAATATATCATTTAGCCTCTTGGAGCCTCAGTTACCTCAACTGTAAAATCACATTGCACTAGATAACCTCTGAGGTCCATTTCAGATGAAATAGTAATAATAATTTCAACTACTGTTATTATTTATATCATTTCATCTGATCCTCCACAGCAGAAAAAATAATGTTATTATTATCTTCCTTTTACATAAAAGAAAGTTGAGTCTGAGAGAGATTAACTGATTTGCTCAACATCATAAAGCTGATAAGTTTTTCAAGAAAGATTTGAAGATTTGAATTCATAGTTACTTTATTTTTTTTATTTTAAAAATAAAATAAAATAAAAATCAATTAAAAAGAAAAAAAAATTGAACTCAGTTTTTCCTAACTGCATACCTTGTTCATCCTTCATTTTCTTTTTTTTTCCCTGAGGCAATTAGGGCTAAGTGACTTGCCCAGGGTCACACAGCTAGGGAATGTTCCACTGTGCCACCTAGCTGCCCCCATCCTTCATTTTCAAAGAGGACCAATGACATCAAAATATAATGTGTGTTATTTTGACTTGTGTGACTGAATTGGATTTAAACCAGGCAGAGTTGCACCAAGTTCTCATTCTCTTTTCCATAGAAATTGATGTTCAATGACAAGGCAAAAGTTAAGGCAATTGGTGATGGCTTGGGATACAGTTCTCATCCTCTCTTCCCTCTAGGAAAAGTTTTTACATAGTTGAGGTGGATATCCCCTTAACTATTGTTGAGTTTGGGGTGGTCATTTACTCTAAACCCAGTTAAGCCCATTTGCTGACATGGTTTTACTGGAGTGTAAGAATTGTCCATGCTACAGTTTTTTGGAGCCACAGGTGAGAGTTGGATAAAGGTAGAAACCAAAGGTGGATGAATAGTCCTGAAAAGGGCTTGGCAGGACCTCATAGCAGAGCATACCTCATACCCTTTTGCTGGTCCTCTCTTGAGCACCCCATTCTTTAGCTGACATCACAATGCCTCACTAAATCTATGATCTCACCATAAGAAATTATTTTACCAGAGGGATAATGGAATTGATAATTTCTGAAATTTACAAAAATGTTTTTGATTAATTTTCCTCAGAGATTTTGTAAAAAAAATAAAATCTATCCATTAATATTACAAACTTCTCTTTTTCCCAATCAGATTTATTAAAAATCTCTCTACACAATTCTTTGAATCCATATATGTAGTTTAAAGTTGAACATTCCATAAAAACTCTTTGGAAATACCCAGATCTTTCTCATTCCTCCTGAGGAAAAGGGAACAACTTTGCCATATTTTTAAAAATGATTTGCCATATCACACTGTTGTCAACTAGAAATTTCTAGATCTTTTTCACATGATTTGTTTTCTATCCACATCTTCACATACTTTAATACTATAGCTTTTTTTTTTTAATTTAGGTGCAGGTCTTTACATATATCTCTATTATTGTTTACCTTTGAACAGCTAGATGGATCAATGGATAAAGCACTGGACCTAGAGGTAACAAGGTCTGAGTTTAAATCTGATCTCAGATACTTACTATCTGTGTGACAGTGGGCAAGTTACTTAATCCTGTTTGCCTCAGTTTCTTCATCTGTAAAAAGAGCTGGAAAAAAATGGCAAACCATTCCAAAGTTTTTGCCAAGAAAACCTCAAAAGGGATCACCAAGGTTCAGACATGACTGAAAAACAACTGAACAAGAACAATATGTTACCTTTTGAGCTTTATCCCACTTTTCTAGCCTATAAAGCTCTTATGGATCCCCAGTATACCAGATGACATTAACTATCTTGTTCAACTTTGTGTCATCTATACACTGTGGTACACTGGAAAGAAAACTACCCTAGAACCAAAAGACCTATTTCAAATCCTGCCTCTGATATTGATTATCTATATAACCTTGGATAAATCATTTTACTTCTCCTGGGGACTTGTTTCCTCACGTGTAAAATGAAGGGATTGGATTTAATGGACTCTACAATCACTTCCAGCTCTAAATCTGTGATGCTGTGATGTACACACATGCTACTCCTTCATCCAAATCATTGTCCAACACGTTGAACAAAAGAGAATTTAAGCAGAGCCTAAACTCTATTGGAGATTTTCCCTTAAGGCTGATGTCTATTAATCAATATTCTTTAAGTCCAATCAGCCAACCAATTCCACACACACTTAATTGTGCTATGATTCAGTTAATTTCCTTATTTACTAGGATATCATGAGAGATAAAGTACCTTATGGAACTCAATAATGATATGCTCATGCTATTCCACAATCTGATAGCCCAGATTAAAAAAAATTTTTTTTGAAATGAGGTTGGTCTATTGTGGTTTATTTTTTTTATTTTAATTTTAATTTTTTTGCTGAGGCAATTGAAGTTAATGAGTTGCCTAGGGTCACACAGCTAGGGAATGTTAAGTGTTTGAGACCAGATTTGAACTCAGGTCCTACTGACTTTAGGGCTGGTGCTCTATCTACTGCCCCACCTAGCTGCCCCTATTATGATTTATTTTTAATTAATCCATGCTGTATCTTAATGATAGTTTCCTATCTAAGTACTTATCAAATGACTCCTAAATTACTTGTTCTAGAAAGAGTATTGGTTCTAAATTCAGAAGATCTAAGTTTAAATTCTATCTTTAAAACTCACAATCGGGGGCAGCTAGGTGGCACAGTGGATTAGAGCACCAGCCCTGAAGTCAGGAGGACCTGAGTTCAAATCTGGTCTCAGACACATAACAGCTGTGTGACCCTGGGCAAGTCACTTAACCCCAATTGCCTCAGCAAAAAAGCAAATAAATAAATAAATAAAACTCACAACCTATGTATAATAAGGTCAGTTTCTTCATTGGCATAAAGCAGAGATCTAGATCTATGATCCTATGATCTTTGAAGGGTTGCAAAAGGTTTATCTTTTTCCACTCTTTGAAAATTGGTACATGGTTTGTCTGTCTCCAGTCCAATAGCGCCTCTCCTATTTTCTAGGATTCCTCAAAGAAGAATAAAGCTATGGAATTTCAGATGCCATCAAATCTGCTTCTAGTTAATCCCTGGTCTGATCAATTAAGTTCTATTTAAAATATGCTGAATCTTTCTTAGCCCCAATTTTTTATACGCTGCTTTGAGGCCTTCATGAAGTCTATCCATCATTAACTTTCCTTTTTCTTCATAATGATGAGGATAGGTGGGAGGAGCAAAATCTACAAAAGCCAGAATGGAGGTTCTTTTCTTCTTCACAGAGAGAAACATTGAGCCAAATTCCCGTCTGCTAACAATTATCAAAGGATTTTCCACCACATTGCAATAAAACATGACAGTTGTCACATGCCTAAGGCTTTGACACTAAAACTTATCCTAGTATTAGAGAACTTAATAGGCTTTAAAATTTGATGCTTTTAAAGTTGACATATTTGGTTAGTTTTCAAGTCTGATAAAGAAGCACAAAAGGAAGAAAAGAACAGCATGACCACAAAGACAGTGCTAGACTTAACATTATGAACATACCTTATGGCATTGCTCAGAGAAAAAGATTTTGCAAATTTTTAAGTCCTATATAAATTCAAGTTAGTTGTTATTCTATCATTTCTATCATGTCCCATTTCTTTATGATGCATTTGGGGTTTTCTTGGCAAAGATAATAGAGTGGTTTGCTATTTCCTTCTCCAGCTGATTTTACAGATAAGGAAACTGAGGCAACAGAGTTAAGTGACTTGTTCATGGTAACATAGCTAGTAAGTGTCTGAGATTGAATTTAAATTCAGGTTTTATGACTTCAGATCTGGATTGCAAGTGAATCACTTATAGAGAGATCTTAAAGTTCAAAGGAAGTAAGTTATAAGAATAATGGAAAAGTAGAAAAGGGATGATTTATGAAGTTTTAAATGCTAAATGGGTTTTTCTGGCTTTTCCTGGAGGCAATTGAAAACCACTGGAATAGGAAAGGGTAATGTATTCATACCCACATTTTAAAATATCACCTTGGCTGCCAGGTGAAGGACAAATTGGAGGGAATAGATACTTGATGCAGTGATTCTAGTTATAAGCTTATTGGTATAGTCCAGGAGAGAGAACTGATGCTGGAACAGATTGCCATCCTTGCTATTGTTCTTTTCCATTCAAATGCAAGGGATTCTATTGCAAATAAATGACCTGATTGCTTTTCAGGCTATTACTGTTTGATAATGGTGACACATTAATGGTAGTGATATCTGAGAAGTACCAAGATCTAGTGGAAAAGAATCCAAGGTTTAGGATTAGGAAACTTGGGTCCAAATTCCTGTTCTTCTACATATTAGATTTAAAACTTCAGTTTTTTAACTTGTAAAATGGCAACCATAATTTTACTACCTATCTCACAGATTTGTAAGCAATGTACCAAGTAAAACTTTGAATGTTAAAAATAGGAGGGATATGTCTATGTAATGAATTGTCTTCATAATCAGATTTCAGAGGCATCTGTCAGGTATTTGATAAATATTTATTGAATTGAATTGAATTGAAATAGCTCTCCAACTAATCTTACTGGAGGATTAGAGAAGGGCAAATATTTATCTGACTTTCAAAAATGGAAACAAGACAGAGGATGAAAATTATTAGCCAGAAAGGATGATTTTAATTCCTAGAAATAGCATATATTAAAAGAGTCATTTGGAATTCCTATAAGAAAAAGCTGTTTCTTTCCAAATTGTCTTCCAGACTTCCTCTATAATGGCCCCCCAAAATCTTCTCAAAGAAGTTCAATCAAGCCCCGGAATTCACAAAGTCGATTTATGAGCTTTCTTTGTAGCTTCTTCATCTCAATGAATAGGTCATCTCAAAGCTTTCATTCTCCTGCAATCCTCATTCCCAACTTCATCTATTTTCTTTTCCCCTGCACCCAGATTTTCAATTTTCTTTTATGTGTTTTCTTAGCTATATTAGAAAACTCTTTGAGGACAGGGAACATCTTTCTACTTGCATATATTCTCATCAGTTAACACAATGCTTAGTACCTAATAAGTGTTCAAAAATGTGAATTAACAGAGCAGCTAGGTGGTGCAGTAGATAGAGCCCTGGCCCTGGAATCAGGAGGACCTGAATTCAAATTTGGCCTCAGATATTTGATATATACTAGCTGTATATAGGTAAATTGCTTAATCCCAATTGCCTAGGCGCAGAAGAAAACAAACAAATAAATGTAAATTAACTGACTAATAATAATCACTATGGATCAATATGGTTTGCTCAGAGTAGATAATAATAAGTGAATTTTCTTTTTTTTAATGCAATAAATACACTAATAGATTAAGGTGATGCTGAGGATACCTAGGTAGATTTCAACACCATATTTGAAAAATCTTTTATGTTATCCTTTTGGCAAGGCAGAAAGATATAGGCATGATGAAAGTACAGTTAGATAGATACAAAATTGTAGCCACTGATGGGTTGATAAATTGGAGGTATATCTCTAGTGCCTCCTGTGTCAATCCTTTACCCTGGGCTAATACTTGTTTTCTTACTCTTTTTTAATTTTAATTTTAACTCAATGTTATTTTAGTTTCAGTTTTAAATTATTTTTCCTTCTTCCTCTCCTTAACCCATTAATAAGGCAGGAAAAACAATGTCTTATGAATGTGTATAGTCATGAGAGAGAGCAAAAGAAGAAAAAAGGGAAGAAAAGAAAGGGTGAGAAAGAAGAAAATTTGCTTAACTTTGCTTTCCGAGTGCATCAGTTTTCTATCTGTGGGGAAATCATGTTTTACTAAGAGTTCCTTGGAACTCTTTGTTGGTCATTGTGTTGATCAGAGTTCCTAGGTCTTTCAAAGTTGATTATCTTTACAATATTGGCTTCTCACTGTTCTGCACATGCAATCCTCTAGGTTTTAGCACCAGCAGTCCCTCATTCCTTGAGTACATTCCTCCTCACCTCATGGTTTCCTTGGTTTTCTAACAAGATAAGACACTCAGAAAGGACTTTTGAGATAAACTCATGGCTAAACCAAGAATGTTTCATTATTTTAAAGACTTTAGTTTTGTTTGATTGTTATTTTGTCCTCAAGCTCCTTTACTACTGTTCAATCCTGAGAAGAGAAATAAAACAGCTGAGCACCATTTAACTAGGAATTCTTCATTTACTCCAAGATAGCTGTCCAGCATCCCTTCAGATATTTCTCCTCCAAGCCAACTATTGTCAAGTCCTTTGACCTGTACTCAGAAATCTGGTTTCCAGTCCTTAATCATTTTCATTCCTGTTCTTTGAACACTCTACTGTTTTTTTAACCTTCTAAAATGAAAATTCACAATTGAACATGAATCCAATATGTGTCCAACTTTTGCCAAGTAGTTTAGAGAATATTTTATAGCCTTTATAGACTACTCTCTGTCATGTGAATGATGTAATATGTATTCCTCAGGACACAGAAATTCACTTTTTCATTGGGTCAGTAGCAAAGACCCAATAGAGTAATGATGAACTCCTTTGCACCTGGAACACCCTTCTGGGAGATGCAAGCAAAAATAAAATCTAATTTCAATAAGGCCTCATTGCTCTTTGAGTGCCATAATGTCTTTTAACATCCCAGAATTTCAGATAGGATAATTACCACCCACATGTTATCCTCCCTTCTCTCTCAGGGCCCTGAATTGTATGCCAGGTTCTTTCTCAAGTAGTGATCTGAACTTTGAGCAAGCAGAGTTTCTTATGTACTGTTACACAGCTGTTGCATTCTTACCCAGATGTTGGATGAAGCAAGTACTAAATATAGCTTTCAAAGCATGCTGAGAATCCTTCAAGAGTAAATATAATACACATCTGCATAAAACTTTTATAGACAATAAGAATCGATATCCGTCATTTAAAGTTTCATTATTTTTTCTCTTTTTTTAATGTGTAGGGGAGAAGAGAGGAGAGTGTGAACTGAACTGTGGTTTTATCCATGCAGTTTGACAACATTTTAATAACTTATAGCTTTTTAAAGTTGCCTAGAGCACTGAGAGAATTTCTAATGGCCACAAAGCTAACAGGTGACACAGTAGTAAAGCGCATCAGCTCTTGGGGAAGGGGACCTGGGTTCAGATTTCCCCTCTTTTAACTACCTGTTTGAACTTGAGCAAATAACATAAAGAGCCTCTGTTTCCTCTTCAATAAAGTGAAGCTGACTTTTAAGGGTCTTTTATTTAGCTAGGATGATAAGTATCACAGACTAAACTTGAACTAAAGTCTTTCAGATTTTAACAGCTTCATACTGTGGTCCACTGCTTGTCTTCTACATTTTACCCGTTTATAAAGAAATTTACTTTACTACCATAGGCAGAATTTATCTCCAAAATCTCTATCAAACTCTCAAACTGACCAAAGCAAAAAGTAGTCCTTGAATTCTAAATTCTATGTAGTTTCTTTTTCCAGATGAATAAATTGCTATAGAACAAAATTAGTTCAGCAAACTCGCACAAGATAAAGAATGCCCCCCTCCAACAGCTCCTGTTTTGAATTTAGATTTTTTAAAATACTTAAATGGAAACAAAAAATCCAGAAGTATTCTGAAGTCAAAACAGAAATGGAATTTCCATTTCCCATCCACATCATAAATGAGATCATTCCACAATGATGACTGCTTGCAAATGACTTTGAAATGAGTACTTTCAGACAGAATCAGCAGCCAGGGTCCAGCTCAAAAAAGGCAGACTGTTTTCTGCTGTATTCATTACATACATTTACAAGTCTATCAGAAACAGCATGTAGGCTAGCAAAACATATGGCCAAGTCTTTGTGGAAGCTATGAATAAATACACCAAAACCATTGGCCAACAGTCCTCCTTATAAATTGGCAGAAAGAAAACAAAAATGACTTTTTGTTCCAACTGGGAATACACCCCATTCATTGGAAAAGGCAATAACATTTTATGATTTTTGACAACATCAGAACTAAAACTTCAGAGTTTGGAAATCCTTTGGCAAAAATCTCTAGCCTTCCAATAGGACATCCTTTAAAATTGATTCTGAATGAATTCCAATTTTCCAGGCCTTTCCAACCCTACCTGTTACTTCACTAAAGCAGAAGTCCCATTTGTTTGGTTTTCTTTGAGTTCTTATCACTAAAAGTCACCAACCTGTTGCATCTGTTTCTCATTGACCTTTCAAAGCAAAAGAAATTTTTATCAAAGCCTGTGAAGGAGTATTGTGTAACATTCTACAAGGGCCAGGATGGCATCAGGCAGTGGGAGGGAGGTTGATCAGGGACTCAGAGCTGTGGGTCAGCTGTGGGCCTCAAACCCAAGGGCTGAGCTCAAGCTGGGACTCATTATTTCAATAAAGTTAATGAAACTGCAGAGCTCAGGAGACTGGTTCTGTCTGTGACCTGATGCTTTGACAAGGATGAATGTTTATATTGCTCCCACTAAGCCATCTCTTGCCTAAAGTCTGTTTTGCTTTAGTGACACCTTCAGTCCCTGGGAACTGTGCTTATATTATAGGACTTTTTGTCTGAAGGCATCCCTGGTAAAGATTGGGGGAGGATAGGGAAAAGCTTTACTGTAGTTGCTTTGTTCTCAAAAAAGAGGGGAAAAAAGAAAAAATATATATATATATGTGTGTGTGTATTATATATGTGTAGGTATTTATATTATATATATATGTTTGTTATATATGTTTGAGATTTTTCTTTCTCTTTCTCTTTGGCTGTCTCTTTGTTTGTTTCTCCCTATCTCTTTCCCCATTCTCTCCACATGCCCATGTATCACATACAATAAAATTGATCCACTATGCCCAGAATTCTCAAAGAAAATAAAATTGTAGTTGTACACAGAGTTGTAATTAAGAATTCCCTCTCCTAAGACAAAAACAGTGGCAAGATAAAAGGAGTGGGAGTCGGGGAAGGAATTCAGCTATGGCACTGAGAACAGTTGAATTTTAGATATAATTATGTTGGTAGTTATTCAGCCCCAAGGAATTCATTGGGAATTCCTGGGAATGGTGAGAGGAAAAATGGGCCCAGGAATCCAGAGTAAAGGAGGTGGCCTAGGCCATGTGCCAGTGTGGGCTGGTTATTACCACAGAGAAAAAAAATATCTATCTATAATAGTATGGTAGCACTCAAACAAAGTCCTATTATTTTCTGTTACTTAAACCTCTGGGTTTATACTCTTCTCCCTACTCTGATACCACCATTACAGGCAGCAAAGAATAGTGGAAAGTGTCAGGTTTGGATAGACCTGAATCTAAGTCCTGCTTCTAACACTTAATACCTTTGTGATCCTCAGGAAATTAATCTATAGGACTTATTATTATTTTGTCGGTGATAATGAAAGGAGCTCCGTACTCTGTATTTCCCACACTCAGAGCTGTAACTAGGTCAGAGCCATTGTCACCAGGGCTTTATACTTAAGAGTAGGAGAGGAACTTGCTTCCACCTGGGAGGGCTGCACATCCTTCCCATCACTTTCCTGTGACTGACCCAACCTCCACCCCCAAATCCCTCTTGCAGCCCTATTCTTCAGGGGCCACTTTCTCAGGGGCCTGCCTTTCTCCTTTATTCCAACTCTGGAGAGTCTAAGTAAACTTCTAAATGGGAGATGAAAAGGGGAAGGGAGAAAGGCTGAGCTTTCCCTGAGTGCAGGTGCTACCCATCACCTGTCCTACATCCTTGGGATTGTTCTTGAGTCATCATTCCACCCCAATCCCAGGCAAAAAGATTACTAGTTAAGACTCAACACATACTAATAAGTGTTTACTCCTTAAATTTAAAATTTCTCAGGTAGCAGAGCAAATCTATTGTCAGGATATGTGCATGCATAAGAAAGGTAGAAATAAAATTAGTAGGAGAACAAAAAATAAAATTAAAAGAAAATTAAAGGGTGAGGAAAAGTCATTCAGGAAGTATTTATATGGGTGTGTGTGTGTGTGTGTGTGTGTGTGTGTGTGTGTGTGTGTGTGTATAGCAGTGGGGAGGTGGAGATTGAGGGAAAGTTGAAATAAAATAGAAAAATAAAACAAGTAACTAAAGACAGAAAGAACAATTCAGGAAAATGAAATGAAAACAAAAAAAAAAAATCTCTCTCTTGTCTCTTTGACTTAGTTTTTCTCCTACAATCTCCTGTCAGCTGCCCTGCCACCCACTGGAAGCCTTTTCAAAAATGTGATTCCTATGGAGCTTTTCACTGTAACCTGGGGAGCCTGTACAATTTATGATGGGATTTCCAAATGACGGGAGAAAACTCAGAATAATGTAAAATGGTGGGTATTTGTAGGTTCCTAGGGATGTCATCCTGACTTGTTAATTCAGACTGATTCAGTCTCAAATTGCACTTGAAAACCAGAGCAAGAACCCCACCTAAGCAAAACCAATGCTCCCAAGGTGTGTTAGGGCTGAAATATGAGCTCTTTTAAAGATTTCTCCCCCACTCCATCTCACCGTCTCTGCTGTTGCCCCCAATTTAGGCAGCCAGGTGGGATAGTAGATAGAACACTGGTCCTGCATCAGAAAGATTAATGCTTAAAACTATCCTCAGACTATTTTATTACTCTGAACAGACACTTAACCTCTCTTCCTCAATTTTCTCAACTATAAAATGGGGAAAATAGTAGCATGTATTTCCCAGTGTTGTTGTGAGGATTACAAATACAAAGTAGTATTTGTAAAGTACTGAGCATAGTACTGTTATTGTCCAATCATGTCTGACTCTTCATGATACCACTTGGGGTTTTCTTGGCAAAGATACTGGAATGATTTACCATTTCCTTCTTTGGTTCATTTTACAAATGAGGAGACTGAAGCAAACAGTATTAAATGTCTTGTCCAGGGTCACATAGCTAATAAATGTCTAAGGCCCCATTTGAAGTCAGGTCTTCCTGATTTCAGATCATGCACTCTATCCACTGCATCAACTAGTCACCTATATAAATGCTTGTTCCCTTTAAAAAGTTTTTTTCTTCTTGTGAGAGATGGAGAATGGTGGTTAGAAGTTCATTTTATGTTCTGTAGTTTTTTTTGTTTTTTGTTTTTTTAAAGAAGGAAGGAAAGAGGGAAAGAAGAAAGAAAAAGGGAGAAAAAGAGAAAGGAAGGAAGGAAGGAAAGGAGAGAAGGAAGAAAGGAAAGTAGAGAGAGCAGGGGGAAAGATGGAGGAAGGAAAGAAGGAAGGAAGGAAGGAAGGAAGGAAGGAAGGAAGGAAGGAAGGAAGGAAACAAAGAAAAAAAGGAAACCTGAAGGAAAGAATTATACATAAATCTGCATTTCGTATGTTTTCTAAAGAATGGGTTTTATTCCTATTATAACCACCAGGTACAATTATGGTCCCCCAAAACTTGCTTTCCTTGTTTTCTCAGCCCAGATAAAACTAAGTGGGAAAAGTTTCAGTTTCTGAGCAGCCTCACTGAACAAGATTCAAAATTGTATGGGCTTCATGAAGAGGCCCTGCTTCCAGTTAGCTACCAAAAAAAAAAGGAAAGAAATTGATCCTCTCCCTTTGTGTTCTTCCATTTCTAATAAAGACTTTACCATAAACAAATGCCTTTATTCTTCTCTATAGACTCATTACCCAAATTCCTCTACAAATCAGTCATCTTGGTACATCAGACAGAATACTTGCTTTAGTAAAGAGAAATACACTCAAATAGAGCAAGTAGTTAAATTATTTAACCTCTCTTCCTGGGACTAATCCCTAAATCAAAGATTTTGGAGATTTTGTGTAAGTCACCCGAGCTTTCTTCTGCTTCAATTTCATTATCTGTAGAATGAAGAGAATAAATTTAAAAGGCCTAGATAACTACTAGATACCTACCAGCTCAGAATCTATAAATTGCTGAATATTGAAGGATGCAGGCTGGATGTTTGTGATTTTTAGCTTTTAAATTCATGAAGCTATGACTTTCCTCTATAATATTCTAAAGTGGGTTTTGGTTTCAGGATAACTTAGAAACTAAGTAACTGTTACTCATCCTCCCTTTGCCTCAGTTTCTGCATTTCTAAAGTGAGGAAGATGGACTAGCTGGCCTCTAAGAACCCTCTAAGCATTAAATTTTTGATGTTGTAGTTCTTTTCTTCCACACCATCCTTTCCATCTGCTTTTCAAAAGTTAGATCTCTGTAGTGGAGATTAAGAATTTCCTTAATAAGAACTCCTAATAAGAGAAGCATTATTTGTAACCTTAGGCATTATGCCTCATCCCCTCAAGCCAATCTTTACTTTGACCACTTTTATCTAAATCTGTTTGCTGAATTGGTGCTTTTCCCTAAATTCTTCTGTTTATGTCTATATATCCCAACCACCAATCCCATTACATACATCTCTTTTGATTTCTTAAAAAGAAATCTTGATTCTTGAATGAAATCTATACTAATAAATGATATGCTAATAATAATAACTCACATTTATATTTCACTTTACATGAGCCATTGTTTTTGATCACAACAACTCTTGAAGGTAGATGCTCTTTTTCTGGCCCTTTTTAAAGATCAAGCCAAGAAAGTTTAAGTGATATGCAACTACCTTAATTGTAAACTATCTGCCCATACCATAACTTGAAAAGTAGATATAGACAATGGAGTAAAAATTGCATGAAAAATGCCATAATTTCCTTAGATCTTGGATTTTCTAGGTTAGAGACCATGAATTCTGAATGCTACCTACAATTCCCAGTGAATTCTAGGTGTCCACTAAATACTAATTTAAACAATAGAGGCATTTAAAACTTTTTTTTTTTCCATCAAGGCCTTCTTCTTCCCTGTCCCTATGCCAATTAATATTATGTCTTTCTACTCATTCAGTATTTGATCCTCCTCATGTTTCTGCTTAGTTCCTATTTTAATATTTTGTTCCAGACTACATTTGGAGCCAAGAATTCCCTCAGTCTACCCTTTCCCTCAGCTAATGATGCCTCCTCCCTTCTTGCCCTGCCCATTAGTCAATAGAGCCTTTTGGATACTGGGTCATGTCATTCTCAGATGCATTTCTCTTTCTGAAAGAAAGAAAAAAAAAGAAGAAGAAAAATGATTCATAGAACTTGACTCCAGGCACTGGAAAGTCATGTCTCACCGAGAGAAAAGGCAGCAAAAAGATCCAGCAGAACTGCCAATGGCATTTCAGCTTTTACCTGTTGGTTTTCCAGCAGTTAGTGGAAATTATTGTGAAGGAACTCGAGAAAGAATTTGGCCCATTCAGTTCAGAAACAACAGCAAAAATGATTCACTATACTGAAAAAAAAATTAAAGGAAGCAATAATACTAGTTCAGCTACTGGTAGAACTCACTCATTCATTTATTTGCTCATTTATTCATTCAAGATCTAATGGTCTCTTTGGGAAAAGCCCATTCCAAAACCATTACTCCAAATGGTTCTTCTGTCATCTGATTTATGTGAAATGAACTTAGCAACTAACTTCAAAAGGCAAAATCTTAAAGAAACTTTATTAAATCCAAGAAAGGGGAAGGATTAGGGTCAAATCACTTTGCCAGTTTGGATACCAGTATTTGGAAGAGAGGAGCAAAAACAGAGGGTCAGAGGGTCAGAAATATGTAGGTATATACTTTGAAAGTTACCACTGTAAAATTTGTAAGATTCAAGGAGCTAATTGATGTGGTACATTTTTCCAAAGACAAAAAATTGGACTGATCATTACAAATATACATCAGAACATTCATTCCCCTTTGTGTATTTGTAATTTAAAGACTTTTCTCAGCCTTCAATCCATCAAATTAACATTTATATGGCAGTAAAGAGACACACAAACATTTTGTAGATAAATATTTCTAACAGCACAGTGAAAGGATCATTTGACATGCAGGAAGGAAGATCTGGGTCTGAATCCCTTCTCAGATTATTAGCTCTGTGAATCGGTCAAGTCCCTTTGTCTTTCTGAACTTCATTTTCTCATCTGTAAAATTGGGATAATAAGAGCATTTAACCTCACAGACTTATTGTGAGGAACAAGGCTGCCCAGTAGCAGATTGCCTTGTCCAGATGAAAAACCACACCCTAAGAGAAACAAGAAGCCACTGGTCCAGCAGAGACAAGGTGCCTTATGAAGAGCTAGCCCATTTTGAAAATCAGAATGACACATAATAAATTCTATGAGGACCCTTCGATGAGTGAGGGGGCATCCAGGCTTTTCAGAATTGGGTTATATGATGCCGTGTGCATATACCTTTATGCTTTTCATACCCACTCTTTCCCTCTCCTGGAGTTGATTGAAGATTAGACCCTCGTGATGATTGCGGGATGTATTTTGTTATTCCTTTCTATTCTTCCGATCCAAATGCCTTTGGTAAAGAATTGAGTCTAATGACTGATTGGAGGAAGCATATTGCCAGTGACAGGATAAATTGGACAAGTAAGCCCCTGGGGGAGGCTTATATTTTATATATATATATATATATATATATATATATATATATATATATATATATATATATATGTATGTATATGTACACACACATGCATATATATATATATTAGTGCCTTGCAAACCTTAAAGCTTCATATGAACATGAGCTGTTATTAAAAAAAGCAATCTAAAACAGAAGACTCTACTTTCAGCACTGCTTGGATCAACAAGTATCAATAAATAAGTTTGCAAATGTCGGTCAAGAGAATTAAGGGAGACTTTAAAAGATACCCAGTAGAGCCTGACAAAACCCACAACATATCTGTCGTCATGAATGCCTCTTTCTACCTATCTTTGACCATGCTCTGGCTCCCTTGAAAGACCGGAGGGGCAGGGTGTGCCTGTTCAGCCTTCTGTTCAGCTCCAGATGGAATTATCTCTTTGAAAGCAAATCCTTTGAAAAGAAAATGTCATATCATTTGGCATTCTCCTTTGCCAATACATACACAGAGTATTTTTTTTTTTTAAATTCTGTAACTCAACTCGTTTTCCTATTGGTGATCTGAAGGGTGTGTGCACCATGATGGAGGGATACAGATAAGCTTTTGTTTTCATTCTAGCTCCTGAATGGCATGTATTATTGCTTATCTGGTTAAAAAGAAATCAAGTTATGATGTTGCCGAAATAATCCCTTCAGATCTCACTCATTTACCCCCTTCTATCTATAAAACTTAAGGCTTTGGCACAGTATTTCAATTCCCAGAAGTCAATAGGAAACTAATCCATTTCCAATATGTTTATTTTATTTGAAACAAAACATTCACCACTCCTACCTTCAATTTTACTAAGGAAGAATTGTTTCTCTGAATGTTTTGCTCTCAGCTTCTTTTCCACCACATTTCTATTCTAACAAAGGTCTACTAGTTTTAAAGACTTTTTCTTTTGTATGTTGGTAATTATATAAAAAAGGTTGAGTACTATGAAACATTCAATATGTACAAGATATGGTCTCTGCCCCTGAGGGCTCTAGGAGAAAAGAGACATAAACCTGTATTGATTTAGACAACCTATAGACAACCCTCCAGTGAATGTAAGTTCAGTAAGAGCAGAGACTTTAATCTTTGTATTCTCATCAGATTTCTAAAGCTATAAATTGCAAAATAGTTGTTATTTGAGAGAATTTCCTCAGCAGTGAGCTCTTTGGGGACTTTAATCAGTTTCTTCATATTCTCAATATTTTGTACAATACCTGATATATGGTTGTTGTCTTTTGTTCTCGAAGAGGACCAAAATGACATCACTATGTTAAGAGTCTAGTTATAGTGTGTCTGACTGTGGCTGATCAATATGAGCTTGGAGTGCTCTGCCACAAGTCGGACACAGATAGTCCCTATGAACATTTGGGGGCTTCTCTAGCTTTGTGCATCTCACAAATCTTTTGAATTAACCCAATTCTGCTTTCCTCTTAGAGTACAGCACCTTCTCTGATGAGGGCACAACATTATGAGTGGTCCTCTGCCAGTGTTTCCCATGTCATACAATCAATTTTAAAATTCTTAAGAGATACTTTGAGAGTGTCTTTGTATCACTTTTTCTGACTACCTTGTGACATGGAGAACTCACCTGGTATATAGTAAGCATGTAAGGATGTCTGCTGAATTGGCACAAAGCAACAGTTAATTGCTTATTAAATTGAAGTAGAATTGAATAGAGAAATTCCACATCCAAAATCTTTAATTTCTATGAAAGAAGGAAAGATAATTAGATGAAAATAAAAAAGTTTTAGGCCAGGTCAAGATAATCCCAAAAGTTCCTTCAGACTCTAATGCTCAATAATTCTGTTTCTAAGCTATACATTTAAAAGTACGTATAAAAAATGTGAAATAGTGCTTGGATAAAGCACTGGGCCTTAAGTCAGGAAGAGTTGTCTCCCTAACTTCAAATCTGGCCTCAGATACTTTCTTATTGTGTGATCCTGAGCAAGTTACTTAACCTTGTTTTCCTCAGTTCCTCATCTGTAAAATGAACTGCAGAAGGAAATGACCAAGTGCCCCAGTATCTTTACCAAGAAAATTACAAATGGGGTCATGATGAGTCAGACATGACAGAATAAGAACAACAACAACAATCCTTAGTTAAAGGATAAAAAAAAAATTCATAGATTCTTGAGATGCAGTGTGGTATAGTGGAAAGAGGGGTGGACTTCACATAAGGAAAAACTAAATCTTACCTCTAACATTAACTCTGTAACCAAGGACAAAGTCACTCCTACAGTCTGAAGTTTCCCATCTAATGATTCTTTGAGTATCTATTTTACTGAACTATTGCAAGGCTCCATTGCAATCAGTAATAAGTACTTTGAAAAGTGTTAAAAACTTTAAAACATGCCAGTTATTATTTCATTTGCAGTAAGTTAAGGCAAAAATCTTTCAAAAATTATCTTATTTAATCTCTAAAACTAAGTAACTGATAGAGAATAAAGTGAACTCCTTAAGAAGGAAATATGGTATGGTAGACTGAGTTCAAAGAATGCTAGATTTGAATCCTCACTCTTCCATTTATGAACATTGGGCAGGTCACTTAATTTTTCAGAACCTCAGTTTCCTCATCTGTAAAATGGGAAAGTTGGACTAGCTTATCTTTAAGTTATTGAGGTCTTGGATTTAGAGTGGGAAGAGTACTTAGAAACCATTGGGTTTAATACTCTCATTTTACAGATAAGAAAAGTAAGCCACATAGAGAATAAGAGAGACTGAGAACAATTTTGAATCCATATTTCCTTAATTCCAAGACCATGACTCTATACTTTAATACTACCCAGCTCTACCCAGCTCTAAATCTATGGTCTCATAATAAACAAAGAGAAGGATTTTATTCCTTATATATAAGTGGAAGTGAATCATATTGTCTTCAAGTTGGAAGACATCTTACAGGTCATCTAATACAATTCCCAGTAACAAGAACATCTTCAGCATATGCAGATAGATTTTATCTACTATAATATGTACTTCTGATTAATGTTTATGTCTCTTCTCTATCAGAGTCCTTAGGAGCAGGGACCACATCTTTTTCACATGTTTGTTATAAATACTTCATAGGTGTTAGGCTTTTGTGTAATTAACACAATAATTGTTGAAAAAAATAAATAATTTGCATAAGGTAATATAAGGATATAGTATCAAAATACTTTCTTCATTCAATCAGTTATAGATTTATAGATCCTAACCCCTCATTAACAGATGAACACTAATGACCATCTTACCCCAAAGTGACAGAAACTGGATTTAAACTTGTGTCCTGATTCCTATCTATTATTTCCATACCACCATGGTGCCTCCTTGAAATTATGTTTAAGTCCCTGCTAGTAGTGAAAATAGACTAAGCAAGCCTACTTTCTAATTAGTTATATTAAGATTCATATGGTTTTCATCATTTTGAAGCGTTCTTCCTGATACAAGAATCTGCATACAATTTGGGGGGGGGTCTCAGAAGATCTCTGGTTCATTATTCTATCCAGGTATACTCTCATTATTAACATGATTATTTTGCTTCTCAAATAACCTTTATTCTCTATAAACACTCAGGCTAACAATGACATAAACATATAAAAAGTTTTATTTATACAACAAAAATTTCAGAAAGAAGTATCTAATGCTGTCCTTTAGATCAAGGTGTTTTTTTAGACTTTCTCTGTGTCATGAACCCTTATAGAAGAATAGTGAAATCTATGGATCCCTTCTCAGAATAATGTCTTTAACTCACTTAAGTATTAAATTTCACTTAAAAGTTAGCCTTATCTCTCCTTAGTATATGTGGTTCCTTGCTATCCTTGCTCTCTGTTCTAGCTATCTAAAATGTTGTTTTCACTGAAGTTGTCTCTTTCTTGTCTTTTTCATTCATCAAGTTTCCATCTCCATTGCCTTTTTTTCTCTCATCAAAGTTCTATCTTTACAAAAGATATGTGGATATAGTGTCTTTCAGTTCAAGTCTCCAAGTATTCCCGTATCTCACTTCTCCCATCTACATTTGACATTGACTCCTATCTTAACAATAAAAGGCCTTTTCCACCTATAGAGAAAGGAGGACTCATTGCTCTATGATCACCAAGCTATTCAGTACTACTCCCAATTTATATTTTCAGGCACTATAGAAGCAGTTCCTCCCTTTTAAATGTACCTTAGAAGTTTTCCATGCATGATGAAGAAGAAATTTATCATATACTTCTTGACCCTTCTTAGAACCATAGCATTATAGAAACTGGAAGTTACTTAAACCAGCCAGAACAGAAGTTTTCAATCTTTTTTGTGCCATTGGCCCCTTTGACAATCCATTGAAATCTATGGTTCCTCAGATGAAAGTTCTTAAATGCAAAAAACAAAAAACAAAACAAAACAAAAAAACACCATGGGATTACAAAGTTAGTCTTATATTAAAATATATTTTTAAAATAGTTACTAAGCTATTTGTTAAACATATTTATGTTTTTCAAGTTAAGAATATTTGAGTTAAGTAGTCTCTATTATCTCTTAAAATTTCTATTCTCATGCCTTACCTATTTCTCTTTGTGGATTTGTTTGTTGGAAATATATTCACTAACCAGTTGTCATAGCTAGCTCTGTCCTTTACCTGATATTCTAGCTACTGCTTTCTGCACTCCTTTCCTAGTTAATTCCACTTCTATAGTCCTTGGATTTTGACAGTCATTTGCTTTTTGAATTGGCCTCCAATGAAATGGTCTTGGGAGGAATGTCACTTTCAGTCAATTCAGATCAATGAATATTTATTAAGTATCTAATACGTGCAAGAAAAATACGAATACAAGGATAATAATTTAACAGTTCCTTTTCTCAAGGAAAGAGAGACAGAGAGACAGAAAAAAAAGAGAGATGGATAGATAGATAAACAAAGATATATAAAATTAAGGTGTTAAAAGACAATGTATTAGCTGGATATGTTCAGCTAATATATTGTCTTTTAATACCTTAATTCAATTCAATGTTTAAAAAATGTTAAGGGCACCCAAACAGAAATTAACAGGAATCTTACATAGGATAGGAAACCTTAAAGTGAAGGAAAAGTCTTTTATCAAGGACACACAAGGATTCTCAAAACAAGTTCTACTCAAAAAGTAATATAAATCTAATGACACTCTGAAATGCTTTTGAAGACCTTGTATACTTGGTACCAGGATTTCTGGTCATCTATTTCTATTTTTATTTGTAACTGAATTCTGAATAAAACTAGGAAATCTCTTTACAATTTATAAGAATGTTGGCAACTATCTTTAAAGTGATGGGGTGAACCAGTTCCCCTCTTGTGATGCAGCTGACCTTACCCTTGATTCCATAATTAAAATAATAATGATGAATCCTTGTTTCAATTTGGAAACTCTCATCTATAAGCTCAGCTGCCAGCCCTGGTCATATAGCTTAATGAGAAAAGAGAAGTATGTGTAACAAAACAAAACCATTTTATGAGACCCTGTTTCCCTCATCTTCTTTATAGAACTTATAAGGAAGGGTGTGGGATATTTTAAACAGTTATGTGGCAGCTAGTTAACCCCTCTGAAGACAGTCCAAAAAGTTCACAAGAAGTTAATTTTTATGCCTATTTATTTTCTGAAAGCTAAGAATAAAAAGCAGTTTTCCACCTTCAAGATTTCCTTTGAAAACAGAACCATACAGATCACAGTCTGTCAGCTTATAAAACAAATGCCAAAGCATTAAATTTTTTCTTTTATCTTTGGTTCATTATTTTCATTTATTTTCTTGCAAAGACAATTAACAATTAAAATGCCAAATAACTGTCTAATAATTTTTTTTCTAAAAATGGTCACATCTTTTTTCTTTAGAGCCCTATAATTGCTTTAAAATTTAGATTTTAAAAAACAAAAACAGATAAAGACTAGGAGTGAAATAAAAGCATTCTGTTAGACATTTAACCCAATCTGTAATTTATGATGTCTACTCTGATTAATTAGGATTATAACATAACAAATAAATCTGGGTGTATCTTTGTATATATTTAGGATTGCAATACTGATTAAAAGAGAAAAGGAAGGAGAAAGAGATGAAGAGGGATACAGAAAGAGGGGAGGATAATAAGAGAGAGGGCACATTATGGAAGAGACTGTCTGCAGCAAAATACTTTTGAAAATTAACAGTGTGAAATAAGAGAGAGAATAAATGGGGGAAAATACAGTTAGCAATAGTAATTGTAATAAAAAATTTGAAGCAAGTTTCTCTGATAGGGCCTCATTTCTCAAACTTAGAGGGAACTAAGTCAAATTTATTTTTTAAAAAATGAGCCATGTCAACAACAAGACTATACAATGATCAATTCTGATGGATGTGGCTCTCTTCCACAATGAGATTATTCAAACCAGTTCCAATTTTTCAGTGATGAAGAGAGTCATCTACACTCAGAGAGAGGACTGTAGGAACTGTGTGGAACACAACATAGCATTTTCACTCTTTCTCTTGTTTTGTTTTCTTTCTCAGTTTTTTTTTTCCTTCTTGGTCCAGTTTTTCTTGTGCAGCAAGATAACTGTATAACTATGTATACATATATTGGATTTAACATATATTTTAACATATTTAACATATATTGGACTACCTAACATCTAGAGGAGGGAGTGGGGAGGAGGGAAAATTTGGAACAGAAGATTTTGCAAGGGTCAATGTTGAAAAATTACCCATGCATATGTTTTGTAAATAAAAAGCTTTAATAAAATTAAAAATTAAATTAAATTAAATTAAAAATGAGCCATGTGCCATTTGCTAAACTAGCAAAAGAAATGATCTAAACCCAAAGGGCTATAAAATCATGCATATCCTTTGACTTGACTAGGACCTGAGGGGAGATGGTAATAATAAATTAATTTGTCTGGCACATGCTACCTCTCATATCTCTCTCAAAGTCCCTTGATGCTTCAATTAGGATGGTTTTCCTATTCTTTCAGGTCTCAGCCTTCAATTCCCTTCATACTTTCTACAATCCAGCTAAATTGACTTGCTCTGCATAGACATACACATATATATATTCATACACATAAAGAGATATAGAATATACTAATTTACACAAATATCTCTCCCTGATAGAATATAATCTTAGTGAAAAAAAAAGATTTTCAATGCTCAGCTCAAATCACCTCTGTCACCTTTACTATACAACTCCTGATCCTACCTCTAAATGCTAGTGCCCTCCCTCTCTAATTTATATTTAACTATCTTGTAGATATTTGTATTTATTCCATAAATATGTATTTGGCATATACTTTTATATGTATACATTGTCTCCACTGATATATAAGCTCCTTGGCAGTAGGAAATACTCTATTTTTTGTCTTTGAGCCCTCAGAATTTAGCACAGTGCAAGCACATAATAGGTGCTTAGTAAAACACTTGTTGATTGATCATTTGAGGTTTTGACTCATCCCAGGTGCTCCTTCACTGTTGGATGATAGTTTCCATTTTCTCTTACCACCTCCTTCTGAAATAGTTCATAAAAATAAAATTCTTTAGCTTGAGAAATAACAGACAATACATTTCCTCCTTTGTATCCCTCTCACCCCTAAATTTAATATGTGAGCAAAAGGATATAAAGAAATGATCCAACTAACAGCTTGAAAGCATATTATTATGCATTTTATTAGTTCCACCTGCTGAGAAATTGCTTTGAGGGAAATAATATTCTGTACAGGATTCCTGCCTATTCCTGCCACATGCTTCCCTAGAAAAATCCATCATTATACTTATGAGGCATTATATGTTTGTTTCTAATATAAAAAGGCCAAACTACAGTAGTATGAATAGTCTTTATTGAACATGCCTGTGTGTTTTACCACCAGTAAAACTTTTTTAAGTATATTCCAACATAATGCAAATATCTCAAACCAAATCCCAATTCATTCTCCTATTTTTACCATTCCACCACTTCCCATCCTGCTTCATCCTAAAAAGAAAACACATCTTTCTTTTCCTTCTACTTTAGGTAGCACCTTGAATAAGGCAGCAAGTCCAGAGTCAGGAAGAGTTATTTTCATGAGTTCAAATCTGGTCTCAGACACTTCACCCTGTTTGCCTCCGTTTCCTTATTTGTAAAATGAGCTGGAAAAGGAAGTGACAAAACACTCCAATAACTTTTCCAAGAAAACCCCAAATGGAGTCAGGAAGAGACTGAAAAACTAAATAACAACAACATATTCCTTCCAATAGTGAAAACTAAAAACTATTCTTTTCTCCACCTTGATTCCATCCTGGTTCAGATAGGGTGACTCTAAACTCCAAAACCTCTCTTACTCAGACATTCACAGAGTGTCTCTATGCCAAATGAGCCCTTTTCCTCCTCTAAACTTTAAAAATTGACAAAGAACTTCAATTTCTCTTTAATTGGTTCTAAAATTTTGATTTGAGGTAAATGGATTGAAATAGGATTATTTAAATTACCTGAGGTTTTGTTGTTTTTTTTTTTTTTCCTCCTATGATAGAAGGCAGAAATCAGGCATTCTCCTATCCACCCAAGACAGTGCATCCTAGAAAGGTTAGAGCTGAAGTTACAAACAGCCTGTACAATTACAACATTTATTACTATATATACAACAATGTATATTTACTCATCTGTATAAATACAAAATGTACATATATACTTATTAAGATACATATACATATAGATCTAATCTATTTATTAACAGGTCACAAATAATAAATGAATAAGTATAATGTAAGTTTATTGCCCACTCTGGAGTTTATAATCTAGTTAAGAAAATAAAAAATTTGCTGAGCCAATCATTTTGGGGGTTTGAGAAAAATATCTTGAGTACCTGTGATTTTGTTGCTCGAAGGTACTCATAATAAGCAAATTCCTCTTACAGTATAGATAAGGACCTACTCTGTAATTTATAATCTCAGAGGAGGAATTCTTACCTTTTTTTTGTATAATAATCCTTTTTGGCATTCTAAAGAAATTGATGAATCCCCTCTCAGAATAATGCTTTTAAATGAATGACTTTTAAAAATAGGATTACAAGAGAAACCAAAGGTTAAAGAAAATAAAGATATAATTTTTTATATCCAAATTCAAACTTTATTCCTAGCCAAATTTATCCATGGGGTCCCAGATTAAATAAATAAAATTGATATATAATAAATAAAAATATTTTTTAATTGATTGATCAGTCTAGGGAAAACTTGAAGATATTTTCTTTCTCAATACTTTTCTGCACTATAGTCTTGGAAAGTTACCTGGTATACTAAGAGATCAAAGAAAGTATTCAGGGTTACATAATATTGTCAGGGAAGGGGGGGAGGGAATTTGAAGCAAAGTTTTCCTGACTCCAAGACTAGCTGTCTATCAATTTTACTAAACTCTTTCATGCCTGCACTTACAATATTTTTACATTATTATATTTTTATATATTTATTATTATTATTATAACCATTTTATGATTAAGTTTACAACTATTGAGGCATATAAAGTTTAAATGACTTGCCCAGTTAGTAATTACAACTAGTAATTATCTGAGGTTGAATTTAAATTTATGTTTTACTAACACTAGGCCCAGTATCCTATCCAGTGAACTGCCTAGCTACCTCTATGTTGTCAAAACCGAAAATTTAAGATTAGAGGTCATCATGTCCAACTACTTACTTGAGAGATGAGTAATCTGAAGGTTAAGTGATTTATACATGGCTGGTAATTTAAACTTGTATATGTATGTATACAGTGGCATAGTTAAATAAAAACTAGAGGGAGGGAGGGAGAGGGAAGAAAGGATCCAATCCCAGCACTTTAATTGGTGTGGGCTGTGTGATGATTAGGAAATCATTTAATTTCTTTGAACCCCAGTTTCCTAGTCTTTAAAATGGAAATAACAAAATTTGTACCACATAATTTACAGGGGTATTCTGAGAAAAGAATTTTCTAGAATTTGTTCTCTGACCTGAAATTAATTTTCTTTTATCAGTTCAAATAATTCTAATGTTAACTTACTTTATCTGCATAGACTCTAGCAGCCAAGTCCATTATAATACTCTTTTGTTTGGATAAAAAATATCTTGGTGATATGTCCAGTGTCTATTTTAGGGCTGGAAAATTAAAGGGAACAGAGAGTTGCATGCTTAGATAGGGTGGAGTCTGAGAAGTAGACACCTGTATAAATGGCTAAGATAGAAGGGAGATTAAAGTCATGAGAGTTTGGGAAATTGTTATGCTAGAGATATAATGGCATAGTTAAATGACAACTGGACAAAATCTGGAGAGAGAGACAATGGGTCCAATCCCAGCTCTGATTGGTACTAGCTGTGTGATCACAGGAAACTTTTAACCCCTGTGAAACTTAATTTCCTCATCCATAAAATGGGAATAATAAAATTATACTGCATAATTTATAGAGGTATTGTGAGGAAAGAATTTTCTAGAATTTATTCTCTGACTTGAAATTAATATTAAACATTCATGTTGGACCCATTTATCTGGCAAAGAAAAAAATGGAGAGTGGGTACATGGTGAAGCAAGAGAATTATTCTCAAAGGAGACCTCTCACATCCCAGAGTCAAATGTTCCTGGCACAAAGTCTGTGGTTAACATCAGAAATGTTAGAAATATCCTCAGTGATTGTCTTTAAGTAATAAAAAATAAATAAATAAATAACATATTTTAAAACCCTCTTTCCATTTCACCAGCCATACCTCTCTAAGGAATAGGTAACCTCTAACCTTTATTTCCTATTCAGACTAAGTCTCAAGGCCACTTTTTGGAAAGAAAATTCAGCTACCAAGAGACTCAGGAATATAGCTACTCTGAAATGGGTAAATATTGTAGGTATTATGATGAATTAAAATTGTACCCCACACCAATATTCTTAATTCTGAGAAATGACCAGTTTTAGATCTTCATATAAAAGGGATTTTGGTTTGACTACCATATCAGATCCATGGATATTTTCAGCCCACTCTTCTATATCTGGTGATGGTATCAATTAAAAAAAAAAGATTGATCATCTGTAGGCCACCCTTAGAATTCCCAGGACTATACTTTTATTTTTTTTCTTCTTTTTTGCTGAGGCAATTGGGGTTAAGTGACTTGCCCAAGGTCACACAGCTAGGACATGTTAAGTGTCTGAGCCCCACATTTGAACTCAGGTCTTCCTGACTTCAGGGCTGGTGGTCTATCCACTGAGCCACCTAGCTGTCCCCAGGATTATACTTTTAGCAACATTTTCTTAACAAACTTCTTTCTGAAACTTATATCTAAGAATCTTTATTCCAACTCAAATGAGCCATATGTCAGATTTGACATTATGTCACACTTTTCTACTTTGATGATAGTAAATTTTTATTTTTCTTTAGGGACCTCTTTGATAATAGGTTCCTGTCCTTCTATCTCTCCCATTGTCTCTTCAATCTGCTTTTCAATTCTTCATTGCAAAACCAAGTCTCTTGATCTAATCTGTTTTTCCCTTTATTGCATCTATTTTGATTTTACTTCCCTTCTTTTCATGGTTTCTGCATGATGGTCAGTTATTTCAACAACACCTGAGCTCTAGTCTTGTATTCCTTGTTCTGCTGGTGCTGCTAAACATGACCAGTGGTCAATGCCACCATCTTCCTTGTCTAGTCCTATTGCCAAAATTACAACCCAAGTCGAAGTACTCACACAACCATGTCAACTGTGTCCACAATAAACTTATATTCTCTAATTTCAAACAAAACCATCTTCCTCTCCTAAAGTGATAGTCCATCCTCCTAACCTCCCTTCAGTTGCAGGTACTATTAACTTTCTAGGTTATTGTTTAATCATTTTTTCAGTCATATCTGACTATGATCCCACTTGGTATTTTCTTGGCAAAGATGCTAGAACAGTTTGTCATTCCTTCTCCAGTTTATTTTACAGATGAGGAAACCGAGGCAAACAGAGCTAAATGACTTGCCCAAGATCATACAGATAGAAAGTATCTGAGGCTGGATTTTCACTGAGGACTTCCTGACTCAGCCTGCATCACTCAGGATCTAAATGTGCTGGTTTTGTTTTTGTTTGTTTGTTTGTTTTTACTGATTTGTCCCTCTCAAGACATACTTCCTCCAATCTATTTACCTGTGAATTCTACTACCTCAAAATCTCCCAGCCTACTGATTGATCTCTTTTTCTCAAGTCTTTTCCCACTCCAGTCCATTCTTAACTCAGTCAAATTAATCTTTCTAAAACACAGACTTGGCTATATTACCTTCTCCCCTCTGGCTTTTCAATAACTTTTAGTGGCTCCCTATCACCTCTGGGATCAAACCTGGCTCCCTCCAACCTTTCTACTCTTCTGGCACCTTCCTCTCTCCATTCCTTTTGATAAGCTTTGCTATTCTATGGCACTGTCCCCTTTGTTAGTTTTCACACAAGGCTCCATTTCTAGACTCCCAACATTTTCACTGGCTATTCTTATTGCCTGGAATACTCTTCCTCCTCAACTCCATTTCCTGGCCTTCCTGGCTTCCTTCATACCTGGAATTTAATAAATGTTTATCGATTGATTCCTAGACCTGTCTCTTACAATTCACTCAAACTGTTTTGTTGGTCTTTTCAACTTGTTAAATATTCTATGAGAGATAAACCTGTACATTTAATGGTATGTGCAAATAGATGCATGATCATTTAGATGGGGGAGGAGGGGATAACATTGACAGATAGCAGTGATCAGAAAAGACCTCCTGAGGAAGGTGAACTTTGAGCTTCCCATTGGAATTTCTTTTTCAGCTCATTTTATAGATGAGGAAACTGAAGCAAACAAGGTTAAGTGATTTATCCAAGGTCATATAACTTGTAAGTATCTGAGACCAGATTTGAACTCAGGAAGTTGAGTCTGGGAAATATTAAATGAGCTCCGTGATGGAATACAGGTTTAAGGGACATCACCTCTACTTTCTTTTTTACTCTAATAGTTCTGACCTGTCACTAATAACTCATTTAACTTCCTCAATTTTTCAACTGAGAAGGAAAAAAAAAAACAAACAGTGATATACTCACTGAATATTAGGCCATGTCAAACAAATGATTACCTGGGTCCTTTTATCAGTAGAGTCAACAGCTGGGAAGCACTCATTCACCCCATGAAATAACAAAGCTTTTATTGAAGACCTCAAAATTCCCATCACAATACAGCACTTATGTACCCTGAGGACACATGGCAAGAGTTTAGTTTTATATAACTAGATGATTAGGGCACGGCAACAATTGAAGCTGAAATGTCTGTCAGTTTTCATGCCCCGCTGATAGTGTCAGGGCAATATTTGGAACCTTCAATGACATGTACTTATCCAGGGGAGAGGAGATTAAGCTCTAATGTCTCTGATAGGAAACATCAGACAAAAACATAGTATGACTGTCACACTGGGTTCCAGGCCTCTGGCACCAGCAAAAACAAGTCCCATAGGCTCACATCCTGAAAACTTTAGATGCCCTTAGTGGATACTAATGAGATTATTCTCTGACTAAAGGTGTCATTTTGCATAACTCTTAATTTGATATCAAAATCCAGCCAAAATATGTTCCATTGTCCCTTTTCTGAAATCAAACCATCTTTAGTTAATGAGTGTGTCAAACTACGAGAAAAAAAAAAAAAGACAGTTATTTGTGATTTGTAAATTGAGAATCGGTTGTAAAGTACACTGAATTTAATAAATCACATGTATACAGTTCTTTAATGTGTAGAAAACTCTTCATCACAGTGCTATAAGGTAAATCATATGAATCTTATTATCTCCATTTGGACAGCTAGGCCAGACTGGAGTCAGAAAGACTCAACTTCCTGAGTTCAAATCTGGTCTCAGATACTTATATTATATGACCTTGGATAAATCACTTAACCTTGTTTGCTTCAGTTTCCTCATCTATAAAATGAGCTGAAAAACAAAATAGAAAACCACTCTAATACCTTTAACAAGAAAATAATGGGGTCATAAAGAGTTGGGCACAAGTGAATACCCTTATTTTTCACATAAGGAAGGATTGTTTATTTGTTTTTTAATAAAAAGAAAAAAAATTATTTTTACAGAAGAGAGACAAAAGTCAAAATGCAAAGTAGCAATAAATTCATTTTTTGATTGATATAATATGGCATTATATTCACCTGTTCAGAAGAAACTGGACCAAGGTGGCCTCTAAGATCTTTTGCAAATCCAAATCTACTTTCATGTGATTTCTGATCTTAAGAGGAGTAGAGGTTGTTAAGAATAAAGGTATAATAGAGCAAGTGGGGTGGGTAGTAGAGATTTTTGCAACTGATTCCTAGATGGCCAATATGAAATTTACTTTTAAATGAGGTAGTCAATGTATGCCTTCTTTCTAGCCTGCCTGAATAACTAGGTCTTGCCTTGAAAGACAATGTGACAAAGTCATAAGTTCATATTAATCCAGAAGCAGGTAGGTAGACCATTGGCTAGCATTGTGGGTCTGGAATCAAGGAAAACCTGAGTTTAAATCTATCCTCAACTGTGTGATCCTGGTTGTCATTTAACTTCTGTACATTTCCATATACATTTAACTCCATTCCCTCAACTGTAAAATGCAAATCATAATAGCTACTTCTTCTGAAAGTTGTTGTAAGAATTAATATGAGATAATATTCATAAAATGATTCACATAGAGCCTGGCACATAGTGCTTAATAAATATTTATTCCCTAGCTCTTTTCCTCATCAAGGAATAGTGGAAAGAGTACCCCATTCAGAATAACAAAATCTTAGTTCAAACCTAGCTTTTCCATTTATTACTTGTGTAGTTATAGGTAACTCACTCTACTGCTTACCCTCAGTTTCCTTATCTGTAAAATGAGAAGTTGACTATATAGCCATTAAGATATCTTCAAATTCTATAGGTAAGACTTAAGCCTTAGCATATACTATCTATATGAATTTGGACAAGTTCCTAAATTTCACTAAATCCCTTCTTTGAATTTCATCTATAAAATGTGGACAATAAGATTTGTACAATTGACCTAACAAGTCAATTCCTCTTATGAAGAAGGAACTTTGAAAACTTTAAAGCACTTCAGGATGAATTTTTCTTGTCCAGACACTGAGAAAGAAATATTTCTACTGTGTGCAATGCACTATTCTAGGGCTTTAATATCCTAGAAATTATTTCAAAATATCAAGAGTTTTAAGCAGGGAAAAAAAAGCAAAACAAATTAATGAAAAATTATTCTCAAGCTCTATGTACCAGGCACTTATATATAGGATCATTTATAGGGGACTGGTGACCAAAGAAGAGTGTTTTGGCTAGGGCAGTCACAGGGTTGGTGAAAGGAATTTTGGAGCAATTGATTGAAACTATGTTAATGCCATATTTGTTATATATCCTAATTTAGACAACTTTTTTATACTTCAATTAAGTAATTTAGGCAATGTGCTATAAATTATTCTCTAAGTCGTCATTAAAATGAGGGAAGTAAGTTATTCTGCTGTAAAATGTCTATAAAAATTGTGAGGAACAATACAACTAATACTGAGCAAAATCATATCTTTGAATAGGGAATGAAATTAAAAAAAATACAGTTGTGCACTCACCAAAATGACAGTATTTTTTTTTCTAAGAAGAATAAAAGAAATTAAATTGAGAATTCATCATCTACCTACATATAACCGAACCAGGAAGATTAATTTCTCTGGTGAATACCTGCATCAAAATGAACACAAATATTTACCTAGATGCATTTTAAAAAGGAAGAAAAGACTCCTTCCACGTGTGTATTGCCATACATAGAGATGAGCCTCCATGATCTTATACTGGGTCACTATTAAGCTTTTAAATTGAATTGACTGCTCTGACATTAACATTAACACTGTTGTATTGCTTGATATGTTTGTAACTATACACTCAACCATATGTCTAAAAGAAAGAGAGAAATCTAAGAATTTATTTTTATTTTTTTCTTTTTAAACTTGACAAATACCAGATGTAATGAACATTTCCATATACAAACTAGAACAGATAATGAGGATTATGCTGGAATCTTTATTACATAAGGCTTATTTCCTTAAGTATTTAATAAATTCAATATTACTTCCATAACTGCCTTACTTGTTTGTATTTCCTTCTAAATGTCCTTTTGCTTGTTTCTGTGCATCTAAATATATATGTTTATATAAAATATATAAATATATGTGTATATATGCATATCAATGATCTTTTAGCTCTTTTTTTTTGAAAATATCATTCCTATTTTCTACTGTCATTTCCCTTTATCATTTTTTTAAAGTAAGGAAAAAATAAAAACCTTTACTAAATAATCAGAATCAATCAAAACAAATCCACACTTTAGTCATGTCTCTTTCTATACACTGAGACCATCAATTTGGAATTGTAACCAAAAAATATCTGAAGCAGACTTTTTAAAAAATATATTTCAAATATATTTCTTGTAAACAGGATTGTTATATTGCTTTTTAATCTATTCTTCTATCTTCTCTTGTTTTATGAATGAATTCAATCCATTAATGTTCACAGCTATAACTGTTAATTATTTTATTTTCCTTCATCTTGTTCTCTTATGCTTTTTCTTTTCTTTTTTCTCTATTCTCTCTTTACAAAGAAAAGAATGATGAGAGAGAAGGAATACACTAAGTAACAATGCTCTATATTATATTTAATTTGTTTTTGCTTTGTTGCCACTCCTTTCTTCCTCTCATCCATATGCAGATTCTTACACGTTATTTCTTTCCTTTAAACTCCCTTTTCACAATTCACTTTTTGAAGTTAGAGTTTGTTCTGCTTGTAATTAATCCCTTCTGGAACCTACCTTTCCTTTTAGAAATCTTTCTCGATGCTCTCTCCTCTTTTGCTATTGAGTTTAATGTGTGCATGTGTCCATATTCACATGTATTCTCCTATCTTTTGACCACTTCAGATGAAAATGGGTTTGAAGTGATATCCACTTCCCTATGTCTTTCTTCCTTTTTTGTATAATCTTCTATTAATGAATCCTAATTATATGAGATAATATTTCACACCTTCTTTTGTTCCTTAGTGTATCCCTTCTTACTTTCCTTCCCATTCTTCTTTTAAGATAATAAAAAAGAATGACAAAATCACTTGAAAAACCTTTGTCTTATTCAATCCCTTTTATGACCCCTAATGACCTTAGAGTTTTGAAGGAAAACTTGTATCTTCTACTCCATTATAATGTAGACATTTCATTTTTGAATAATCCTTACTAAATGCTAACTCACGCTTAACTTTTTATGCTTCTCTTGGCTCTTTTGTTTGTATTTCAAAGTTTCCTTGCAGTTCCAGTCTTTTCATCAAGAATTCTGGGAAATCCTCTATTTCATTTAAAATTAGTTTCTTATATACACTGATACTCAGTTTTATGGGATAAGCTAATTTGGTTAAAAATCTGTCTCTTTTGCCTTTGGGTATATCACTTTCAAAGTTCTTTGCTTCTTTTAAGTAATAGTTGTTAAATGTTGTATGATCCTGACTGGTTCCTTGGTACTTCTTTCCAGCTACATGGGACATTTTTTTTTAACCTGAAAGCTCTTGATTTTGTCTATGAAATTCCTAGGAATTTTCATTTGCCATCTTTTTAGCATGTAATTGGTTGATCTTTATGTCTTCATTTTGCTTTTTGGTTTTAATAATTCAGCAAATTTTATTTCATGATATTTTGAAATATGATGTTTAGGTTCTCAATTGCTCTATCTCTATCTATCTCTGTCTCTGTATTTCTTTCTTGGTCAGTCTCTTATTCTGCCTCTCTCTCTCATCATGGCTTTTGGGTAATATAATCATTCTTAAATTACTTTTTCTTGATCTGTTCTCTAGGTCAATTTTTAAAAATAAGATGTTTTTTTCTTGTTGAGGAAATTGGGGTTAAGTGACTTGTCCAGGGTCACACAGCTAGGAAGTATTAAGTGTTAACACCAAATTTGAACTCAGGTCCTCCTGACTTCAGGACTGGTGCTCTATCCACTGTGACACCTAACTGCCCCAAAATAAGATTTTATATATTTTTTTTCACTCTTTTGACTTTGTTTAAATAATTTCTTGTTTTCTCACTAAATCATTAGTTTCATTTGGTCCATTCTAATTTTCAAGGAGTCTGTTCCTTGTCATTCCAGAAAAATTGTTTTGAAAAACCAGACAGCAGGGGGCAGAGCCAAGATGGCGGAGTGAAAAGGTGACTTTCTGCCTCTCCTCCGATCTTCTCTCAAATCAACAATAAAATAAGCCTCTGAACTGATCTTCAAGTCAACGAACTCAGAAATATTTGGGCACGGCTCTCTGGATAACTTCATATCAGGTTAGTCGAACTGGGACAGAGAGATAAATAGACAACTTCTGTGTAGGCCGGAAGTGAGGGTGGGACTCAGCTCAGCTCATTGTGGCAGAAATTCCAAACTCCAAACTCCAAATTCCAAACACCTGGAGTTTATCTGAGGCACTCGGGACACTCTGCCCTGATTGGGGGCAGGTGTTCTGGCAGACTTGCCTTGTTTAAGGAGTAATTCGGACTTAGTCCTAGCCCCCACCGGCCCAGCACCTTAAGTCAACTCACCGAAGTGCCCCAGGGCAAAGCTTTTCAGCCGCATTTCAGCCACCGTTTTTTTCCCCTACCTTAAAGAGATATCCACACTGTCTTAAAAAAAATGAAGAAGCAAAAGAGAGCTCTCACCATAGACAGCTTTTATTAAGGCAAAGAAGCGATGACCCCAGATACTGAGGTTCCTTTACACAAAACTCAAGAGAAAATCAGCAAGGACCATCACTGGTCCCCTTTTCAAAAGGCCTTTCTGGAAGATTGCATAAAGAACCTCAAAAGAGTCCTGGAGGATAAATGGGAAAATAAACTGAAATCGGTGCAAGAAGGATACAACATCTTGCAAGAAGGATATGATGCCCTGCAAAAGAGATATGAAAAAGACACCAATTTATTGAAAAATAAAATTAGTGAAGTGGAAAAAGAGTGCAATGAACAAATTGGCCAGTTGCAAAAGGAGCTTAAAAAGGTGACTGAAGAAAACAACACTTTAAAAATAAGAATTGGGGCAGCTAGGTGGCGCAGTGGATAGAGCACCAGCCCTGAAGTCAGGAAGACCTGGGTTCAAATCTGGTCTCAGACACTTAACATTCCCTAGCTGTGTGACCCTGGGCAAGTCACTTAACCCCAATTGCCTCAGCCAAAAAGCAAAAAAAAAAAAATAAGAATTGAACAAATGCAAGTGAATGACTCAATAAGACTTCAAGAATCAGTCAAACAAAATCAAAAAAATGAAAAATTAGAAGAAAATATGAAATATCTCCTAGGAAATACAACTGACTTGGAAAATAGATCTAGGAGAGACAATCTAAGGATTATTGGACTTCCTGAAAGCCATGATCAAAAAAAGAATCTAAACACTATCTTCCCGGGAATCCTTGAAGGAAACTTGCCTTGGGTTGTAGAATCAAAGGGCAAAATCACCATTGGAAGAATTCACCAATCACCTCCTGAAAGAGACCCCAAAATTAAGACCCCAAGGAATATCGTGGCTAAATTCCAGGACTATAGCACCAAGGAACAGATTCTGCTAGCAGCTAGAAAGAAACAATTCAAATACCGAGGATCAATAATTAGAATCACACAGGATCTGTCAACCTCCACACTGAAGGATCGAAGGGCCTGGAACCAGATATTCCGAAGGGCAAAGGAACTTGGATTACAACCAAGAATAGCCTATCCAGCTAGAATGAGCATTATCCTCCAGGGAAGAAGATGGTCATTCAATGATATAGGTGAATTTCACCTATTTCTAATGAAAAGACCGGAGCTGAACAAAAAATTCGACACCCAAACACAGAACTCAAGAGATGCATAAAAAGGTAAAAAGGAAAGGACTCTTGAGAACTTTATTTTTACTAGGGGGATACTTAAAGTTTGGGGGTATAATTAACTAGATATTACTTTGATAATATGAAAAAGAGAACTAGAGGGGAAAAGGTTGTCATACTGGGGAAAAGAGGGGAAAAGTGGTAAAATAAGATCCAAAAAAAAAAAAAGGAGGTAAAAACAAGGTAAAATCACTTGAAGAGGCAAAGAAAACCTAATATAATTGAGAGAAAGAGGGGAGGGAGATGAGCATTGTGTAAATCTTACTCTCATCAGGTTGGGCTCTAAAAGTATATATCAGACATTTTATTTCACATAGAAACTTGTCTGTTGCTAGAGGGAAGTGGGAGGGAAAGGAGGAAAAGTAAGGGACAAACTAATAGAAGGGAAAATAGAAGAATCAGGGGAAAGGAGTAAAAACAGGGGGAGGAGATCTAAAGGGTGGAGTATTGTTTGGGGGAGGAGGTCATCAAAAGCAAAGTACTGAGGAGGGGGAAGGGAGAAAGGGGAAAGGAAAGGGGAAAACATAACTTGGGTAAATAAGATGGCAGGAAATAAAGAATTAGTTATTCTAACTGTGAATGTGAATGGGATGAATTCTCCCATAAAGCGGAAGTGGATATCAGACTGGATTAAAAACCAAAATCCCACAATATGTTGTCTACAAGAAACACATCTAAAACATAGTGACACATATAGGATGAAGGTAAACGGCTGGAGCAGAAAATATTATGCTTCAGGTGAACAAAAAAAAGCAGGGGTAGCAATCCTTATCTCAGATCAAGTAAAAGCCAAGATAGATTTAATCAAAAGAGATAAGGAAGGAAACTATATTTTATTAAAGGGTACCATAGATAATGTAGCAATATCTATACTAAATATATATGCACCAAGTGCAATGGCGCACAAATTCCTAGGGGAGAAATTAAGAAAGATGCAAGAAGAAATAGACAGCCAAATGATACTAGTGGGGGATCTCAACCTTGCTCTCTCAGAATTAGATAAATCAAACTACAAAATAAACAAGAAAGAAACTAGGGAGATAAACCAATTGTTAGAAAAGTTAGGTATGATAGATCTATGGAGAAAGTTGAATGGAGACAGTAGGGAGTTTACTTTTTTCTCAGCAGTCCATGGAATCTCTACAAAAATTGACCATGTGTTAGGGCATAAAAACCTCAAAATCAAATGCAGAAAGGCAGAAATAGTAAATGCATCCTTTTCAGATCATGATGCAATAAAAATCACATGCAATATAAGGCCAGGAGAAAATAAACCAAAAGTTAATGGGAAATTAAATGATCCAATCCTGAAGAATGAATGGGTGAAAGAGCAAATCATAGACACAATCAATAATTTCATCCAGGAGAATGAAAATAAGGAGACAACATACCAAAATTTGTGGGATACGGCTAAAGCGGTTATAAGGGGCAATTTTATATCTCTAGATGCTTACTTGCATAAAATAGAGAAAGAAAAGATAAACGGATTGGGCTTATTATTAAAAAAACTAGAAAAAGAACAAATTAAAAACTCTCAATTAAATACCAAATTGGAAATTCTAAAAGTAAAAGGAGAAATTAATAAAATTGAAAATAAGAAAACTATTGA
>JAJPUD010000247.1:387852-447852 GCA_023553655.1 Myrmecobius fasciatus
AACCATTCTGGAGAGCAATTTGGAGCTATGCTCAAAAAGTTGTCAAATTGTGCATACCCTTTGACCCAGCAGTGTTCCTACTGGGCCTATATCCCAAAGAGATCTTAGAGGAGGGAAAGGGACCCACATGTGCAAGAATGTTTGTGGCAGCCCTTTTTGTAGTGGCTAGAAACTGGAAACTGAAGGGATGCCCATCAATTGGAGAGTGGCTGAATAAATTATGGTATATGAATGTTATGGAATATTATTGCTCTGTAAGAAACGACCAGCAGGACGATTTCAGAGAGGCCTGGAGGGACTCGCATGAACTGATGCTGAGTGAAATGAGCAGAACCAGGAGATCATCATACACAGCAACAACAGTATTACATGATGATCAATTCTGATGGACATGGCTCTCTGCAACAAAGAATTGTCTCAAACCAGTTCCAATTGTTCACTGAAGAAAACCATATACACCCAGAGAGAGGGAAATGAAATATGGACCACAACATAACATTTTCACGATCTCTATTGACATTTGTTTGCATTGTGTTGCCTTTCTCTGATTCTTTTTTTTTTTTCTTGTAGATAAGATTTTTCTTGCATAACTTCTCAAGCATTTCAACATTATTAACATGTAGTGGACTTCCTGCCATTTAGGGGAGAGGAGGGGACTGGGGGTAAAATTTGTAATGGAAAGCTTTGTAAAGATCAGTGTTGGGGAACTACCCATACATATGTTATACAAATAAAAAGCTTTAATAAAAAATATATATATATAAAAAAAGAAAAGAAAAACCAGACAGCAGACTGACAGAAATTAGTTTTAAACCATCACCTCCCACCATATACCAAAATTAGATATAAAGGAAATTTCTTTCCTGCTTCTCTAACTTGTGTTGGACTTACATATCAAAGGCCATAGCAGAAAAAAAGTTAGAGGAGCAAGAAAAAATTTCCTTTCAGGTTTGGGGGTCCTGGGTACCTAGATAGGTGTCAATAGAAACAGTCTGAATTATTGTAAACAATGTGGAGGTTTAGCTACTCCCAGAAACAAGTTGGGAGAAGCACTGATAAGATTAAAAGTGGATCTTTTCATTTTGATTAAACCTTTTGTTAAGTGGATTTTATTATAACCACATCCCAAGTGGAGTTCTCTGATAGAGTTCTTAGCCTGACTTCCTTGGGTAGATAAAAACCATCTATAATCCCATAGTTACTATATCTAATCAGAAAGTCAAGTTATGATGTCAGTCCCTGAGGATATATTTCACCTATAAAAGACCCACTCTACTGTAATTCTCTCTCTAACTTCTCTTGCAATCTAGATTCTTTGTAAATCAATGGCATAATTCTACCATTGTTATAGTAACTCTTTTCAGGGTGCTAAATCCCTTTTAGGATTAGCCCACCAAGTCAATGGTATAATACCCCCACTTGCCATGCCTTAATGGCATCTTCAATGAAGTCTTCCTCCTTAATTAAGAAGGCCCCTTATTAATTGCTAAAAGCCCTTTCCTTGCTATTTTTTGTCTCTTTATTTGGAGGAAGTCTAAGCCTATGAATTATTTTGAGGCAATCCACACCACTGGTCTATAACCTCAATTTTCAGGTAACACCCTATACTCCATCATTTTGTTGGGTAACTCAGTTATTTTGGTGCCCCTCTACAGAGAGAATCTGACTGCATCCTATAACTTCAGCAGTTAGGATAAGAATTTTTGATCAAACAAGAGATGGAAAGGATTACCAAAGATAAAATGGACAATTTTCATGACATAAAAATAGCTAGCATTTTTTGGATTTGCAAATTACAAATATTATCTCTTTTAATCTTAGTAATCATGTAGGTGCTATTATTATTCCCAATTTGCAGATAAGAAAAATGAGATTGAGAGATTAAGTGATTTGCCTAGGGACACATAGCTAATAAACTAGTCTTGAATCTGAGTCATAACTCCTTGTTTTTTTGCTTTTTTTTTTTTTTTTGCCGAGGCAATTGATGATAAGTTACTTGCTCAAGGTCACACAGCTAAGGAATTTTAAGTGTCTGAGACTAGATTTGAACTCAGGTCTTCCTGACTTCAGGGCTGGTGCTCTCTCCACTGCACCACCTAGCTGCTCCTGAGTCACAATTTAAACCCAGGTCCTGACTCCAAGTGCAAAATTCTATCAACTTTCAACACTTAGTTGCCTTACAAAGTATTTTAAAAATTTTGCTCAAACGCAACCAATGCAGCTAAGTTTAGAAGGAAAACAGTTAATAAAAGAAAATATCTCTAGAGCAAATTTTTCTGATAAAGATCTCATTTTCAAAATAGATACAAGATTGATTCAAGTTTATAAGAATAATAGTTTTCTTCAGGGCAAAGGAAATGAACAGTTTTCATTTTAAGAAATTCAAGCAAGGTAGCTAGATGACTCAGTGGTTAGAGCACCAGTCCTGGGATCAGGAGGACTTTAGTTCAAATCCAGTTTCAGACACTTAACATTTCCTAACTGTGTGACCTTGGCCAGGTCACTTAACCTCAATTGCCTCACCAAAAACAAGAGAAAGAAATACACACACACACACACACACACACACACACACACACACACACACAAGCTATGGAGGGTGGAAGATGCTCTGAATCAGTAATAATTAGAGTGATGCAAATTAAAGCAACTCTGAGATTGCATCTCAAACTCATGACTACCAATGATAATAAAAGAAAAAAATAACAAATGTTGAAGGGGCTATGGAAAGAAACAGGCAAATTAATGCAATGATGGTATAATTATAAATTGATTCAACCATTATGCAAGAAATACCCCAAAGTCACCAAACTATACTTACCTTTTTTCTAGAAAAAAAAGAAAAGGACCCATAAACATGCATAATGTATATATAACAATTACTTTTGTAGTGGCAAAGAAATGGAAGCCAAGAGGGTGCCATTCACCTGGGGAATGGCTGAGCAAATTATGTTATATTTATGCATTGTGTTGTAAGAAATGACAGAAGAGAAAGGTTCGAGAAACAGGAAGTCCTGTATAGATGCAGTATAAAAGGAGCAAACTCAGAGGAACTATTTACATAATTAACAACATTGTAAAGGAGAGAAAAATTGATATACTTAAGTACCATAATTAATTCCATCTTCTATAATAATGCCATAAATTCATTCTATATGGCTCTGGATGGAGATGTAATAGATTAAAAATATAGAGTGAGACATACATTTTTTGACCATGGCCAATGAGAGAATTTGTTCTGTTTGATTATTGACATTTATTACAAGAGTTTTATTTCCCCATTCCCACCCAAGAAAATAAATGCTTGTTAATTGTGGGAGAGGGAAATGAATTTTAAAAAATAATTCTAGGCCTCATTTTTAGTCTTTAGTTTTTTATGAAGTAATTTTTTTAATTATTGTCAAATATAAGGCCACACCTATATTTGCTTAGCTAAGACTTTCAAGTTTGAAAGAAGTTCCTATTTGTTCAAGATTCAACAAACAAAGAGAACTGTCTACAATGAGAAAGTGCAAAAGACCCTGATAAAGAAGCAAGAGATCTAATAACTATCCTTTACCACTTCCTTGCTATCTATATCCTTTGTCTTTCTTCACAAGCATAAATCCCACCCAATGGATTGAAAAATCCATTTTGTAGTTGACAAGATTGCTTTTCAACATTTTTTGCATAAGTATGCAAAACCTCTAGCCATATCACTGAACATTATAATTAACTGTTGGGAAGGTGACTAGCCTTAACAAAGAAATTTAACAAGAAACTTCTTTTTTTAATTTTATTAAAAATTTTTTTAACTTAAATACAAATAGAACAAAAAATCATCATGTGCACAGCAGAACATAAAAGAGGATTCAAAATGTGTAACAATAAATTTCCATTTTACAACTACCCATCTTTTCTTTGCTTCCTTGTTAAATTTTCTTTAGTTCTCTGCTGTACATTTTTTTACTTTATTCTTTTTTCTCTTTTCTTTCCCTCACTTTCCCCTAGCAAGCTCATTTTAAGCAGTGATGCATGTATACATATGTATACCCACATATATATATATAAATACTTAAAATCATATATCTATATATACACACACACACACATCTGTTTGTCCTCTGTTTCTCTGAAGTTGGATAACATCATCCTTCTTAGGACCAAGTCTTTCCATATTTTTCTTTTTTTTTTTTTTTGCTGAGGCAATTGGGGTTAAGTGACTTGCCCAGGGTCACACAGCTGGGAAGTGTCTGAGACCAGATTTGAACTCAGGTCTTCCTGACTTCAGGGCTGGTGCTCTATCCACTGCGCCACCTAGCTGCCCCTCCACCTAGCTGCCCCTCCATATTTTTCTAAATCCATCTATTTCCTGTGCTATAGCAATATTCCAACCTTATACTATCTAGTCGTGAATAGTCTAAAACAATATTAAAATGGCTGACATAATGTAGTCATTAATTAAATATAGTGAATGATTCTAATGACCTCATCAAATTCAGGTTTCTCAGTCACATATTCTAACACCTTTCCAAACTAGGCTCACCTTATCTACCCAACTTGATTTCCATTACTCCCTATACAAATCTTTTATTTCAGATAGGAGGACTTAATGCCATCTATTCACTGCCCTCTCTCTTCACCTGAAATGCCAGCCATTCTTCAAATTCTGTTTATGTCCTTCCTCTTCCATGATTCCTCCTTGATTACTTCCAGCCGACAATTATTTCTCCATTCTGGAAATCTCCCTAGCACTTACTGCATATAAAAAAGAATGGACATAAATGTTTTGTCACTGGAATATACTTCATTTTGGTCTTCAATTGTTTTATGTGGGTAAATGTCCTCCCACCAATAACATATCATAGTCTTCTTTTGAGTCTCTGCTACTAATCATAGAGATGATCTTTTTTCTTACATTTTAAAAACTATGTTTAAATAAAATGTCATTTTTATATTATATCAGATTTTTAATTAAAAGGAATCATCTTTATTTGCTTTATTAACTATTCTTTTATTTATTAGAGAAGTGATGGAAGGTTACCTAGGTCAAATTTTTATCTAATAGACAGATACTCCCTTTCAAAGGAAAACATTACATGAAACATTGTTCTGTTTCATTTTGAATTGCTCCTGATGTTAAAAATAATAACACCATTGCTTTTTACCCCAAGTGCTTCTGATGCGTTTCATCTATGTTTAAAATTTTTCTTTCTTTTTTGATTTTTTTTTTATAAAAGAAAGCTAACTGGATAAGGGAAATGTAAGGGATATTCAGAAATGAAGATGATATAAACAAAAGAAATAAAAATTTTAAGTGAAAAAATATATAATGGCTCTTTGTGTGACATTCAATATGTGAATTGGTTTGTTGGTTTATTTGAATATTTATTTACTGATCATTATGCAGAATATGGAAAAGACATACCTATAAGAGTTAAAGTTAGCTAGGGCTCTAAGAACATTTGATCCAAGGGGTCTTAATCCAGGGATCTGTGAACTTATTGATAACTATATTTTAGCATATAATTTGTTTCCTTTGTGGTTGTATATATTTTATTTTATGAATCCAAAAAGCATTCTGAAAAAAAAAATCTACAGGCTTTACCAGACCACCAAAGGAATCCACATTTTAAATAAAAGAAAAGAAAAGAAAAACTACCAATTTAATCTAACTTCTTCATTTTACATTTAAGGAAATGGAGATCCAAAAATGTGAGGTGATTTGCTTAAGTTCCCAAAAGCAAACAGTAGCAGATCAGGGATTTAAACTGAGACTGCAATTCCAATTCCTTTTCCCCTATATCCAAAGCCCTGTTTTTGAGATGGTACAGACAGCCCCAAAAGTTGCTCTCTCTCTCTCTCTCTCTCTCTCTCTCTCTCTCTCACTCTCTATTTTTTTTATGTCAAATTATATGGTAAAGGCTAAAGGAAGAATGGGACATAAAGACAGTCCAAATTTAGTGAATAACTGAGCATGTGTCATTGCTCTGAGACATTCATCTTAAGAAGGTAAAGCTTTAAGGTGAGTCATAAAAAAAGAAAAAGAAAATTGCTTCGCTGAGAAGATGATTGTCCCACTTGAAAAGATTGCAGGAAGGAAAATTGGTGTAAGAATGGAAAGGAACAAAGAGGTCCTATTCTCAAATTTTATAATATGTTGAACTCTTCTTAGATCTCCTCCATCTCAGTGGTGAACACCTCTGGCAAGCATTCATCTCCTTATTTTATTCTTTTCCTGATATTAATGAAAGTGTCATTAAACAGGATTACTTTTATTTTTGCAATATCTCAAATAACTTTAAAGGATTTTGATGTAAGAATAGAAAACATCTTGGTGGGAAAGAATTCTATGGAACGAATGCTTTTTTGAATTCAAGCAATAAAAAAATACATCTTATATTCTTTTCATCTTTCAATGCAATAGAGTCCAAACTGAAGAGGGATTATCGGTGGATGGTAAGTTCTTGCAGGCTCTCTTCTTTGAGGCTGGTGTTATAGCTGTTTTATCAAGTCCTAGGACAATCCTAGGACAGCCTCCTATAAAGACCCAGAATCAGTCAAAGGTTGGTTCCACATAAGAAAATCAAACTGGATGAAAGATGCCTATGAATCAGACGTCTAAACACAACTGATATCTGCATGTATTTCTAGAACAAACAGTACAAATTGACCATGAATAGGGTCAAGAAATGAATAACAAAAGAGTAAGTTGAATTAGCTTCAATAAATTACAAATAATAATAATACTTTATTAACCCTAAGCTTCTCTCAGAAAGAAAGGCTTTTTAAAAAATATATCAATAAACAGTATTGCCATATGTCTGTGAGATATGGAACACCACAGAATCTAAAGGATTAAAAATGGTTATCACAGGCAATGAAAAGGCGCATTTGACTAAAGAAGAACTTCAAAGAAGACCAAGGTAGAATATATGACATAAGAGAAACGTATAATCAAAGGATTGGCTGGACACATGAAAAAGACATAAGATGATACAATCCACTGGTACCCTTTTAATCTGTATCATTGGAGGGAACATACAAGCTGATAAGAGCACAAATCCATCAGAGTAATGTTTTAAAGGTAAATGACAACAAAATCAGTCAAAATTGATCATTATCTTAACCTCAAATACTCAAAAGGATTGGTGAGCTTATGCTTGTGGAAGTTCCCATAAAAATGAGACCAACTGCTGTCCATTCTGTAGGACTTTTATCCATGTCCTCCCTCTAGTTAGAGAGTCTACCCAAAGTTCTGGGGGTATTCCTCAAATGAATGAATGAAATGAAAGGAAACACTTACTAAGTTCTTTATATGTATCAAGTATTTTGCTAAGTGTTGAGGATACAAATATAAAACAAAAGACATTTCCTACTCTGAAAGTGGACTACATTCTAATAAGATAATACTTTGTATATTAAGAATTGGCTAAAGAAATATGGTAAAAATAAGGATATTGAGTAGGATCATTGGGGAAGAAAAGTGACATCCCTTCCAGGAACAATGCAAGGTTGATTCATATATAGTCATAAGTCTGTTGGTTAGGTTGCCAAACAGATGGCTTAGAAATAATGAAACTTAGTTGGGGCTTTCCTGAAATACTGGGTCAGATGAGGCATGCAGACACACTTCTGTTCTTTGCCTCTTTGCATGAATTTCTTTTTTTTTTTTTTTGCTCAAAGCTATGATAGTGCTAGAAATAGAATGGACTGGGCTGCAATCTTGTGATCTTAGAAAGTTTGGAAGAGCCACCAGAGGTCTAGGAATAAGAGTCCAGAGCAGAAATTAAGGCCAATTGAGAAATGATCTGCCAGCACATCCCCAAGGGACAATCAGGATCCAGCCCAGCAGTGGATTGACCCCATAGCTAGGAAACCATTCCTTCAAGAGAAAGGGAGCCATCTATTTATTGACTTTGTCACATTCAGGAGTGAGCTTGGGGGGAGGGAGCAAATGCTATATAGAAACTACTTCAAGTGTGACTCATTCTTCACTTTCTTTATCTGTAAAATAAATATAGATGAGTATTTGAATTACCTCATTAGCTTAGATATTTGGAAAGTACTTTATAATCTTTTAAATTATATAGACATGCATTATTATATAGGAACAGAAGAAGAAAACATCTGAGTTTAACAGAACACCCTAAAATTTTAGTATTTTCCATAAAAAAGTCTCAATGCTCAAGTTTAAGATAAGACAAAAGAAAAGCAGCATGGTGTCATGTACAGAAGACTGTTCTTGAAGTCAAGAAGGGCAGATTCAAGTCTTTTCTCTGACATGCACTGACCATGTGAACAAGGACAAGTCCTCTTAGAGTTCTAGGGCAATTCTTACTCTATAAGTTAGGAACATTGCTGGCTTAGTAACTAAAGCAAATAATCACTTAAACTTTTTTAAGCCCCTAGGTCTAAGACTCTATCCTATGATCTGAATTTCAGAGAAAGAAATTTTCACACTTGAATGTCAAGAAAAATATTTAAATGCCAACTTTTAGCCAATCCTTCATTATAATGTAAGCTTCTTGTGAATAGGGATCATTTTATTAATTGCATTTGTATGTCTATTATCTAGTACAGGGGATGAAGCACAGTAGATGCTTGATAATGCTTATTGATTAAATGATCAAAAATATTTCTGAAGCAAATCATTATTTACAAATTTTTACCAAAAACTATTATTTTCCTTATACAAGTGGCATGAACTAAGCAATAGCTAAATGCCATTTCTTCCTTCTCTTTGCCAGAAGTCACACAAAATAAAAGTGAACATGAGAAGACTTGGATGTGCTATCTTAGGCCAGCTGGTATTTATCATTGCAACTTCTGACAAGTCATTACACTTTGGGATGCAGTTTCCTCATCTGTCAACTAAGGACATAAGGTCACTTCTCCCTCTGAGACTCTTTTTAGTTTATTCAAAAAATGTACCATACAACTGGGCTAAGGAAGAGTCTTATTCTGTAGAATATCATTCTGGGATAACTGGGACTCGAGTTAGATGTCCTAGTGGATAGAATGCTAGACATGGAGGTAACATCTGTATGATCCTGGGCCGATTATTTAATCTCTCAGCTTCAATTTCTTTACCTATAAAATGGGGATATTAATAACATCCACATTACAGAGTTATTATAACAATCAAATAAAATACTATTTGTTAAATGCTTTGTGAACTTTAAAATATTGTATAAATGTTATTCTTTACTACTACTTTTATTTTCCAAGATAAAATTTCTAAATGTCTAGCTAGACAAATAAATTAGACTCCTCAGACCTAGAAATCTCAATTGGGACATTTAAATGACACAAAACATTCCCATCTTCCTCCTGTGTTTATTCTGACAACCAAAAGACTTCACTTTTTTTTTTTTTTTCTGAGGCAATTGAGGTTAAGTGACTTGCCCAGGGTCACAGTTAGGGAATATTAAGTGTGTCTGAGGCCAGATTTGAACTCAGGTCCTCCTGACTTCAGGGCTGGTGCTCTATCCACTGCGCCACCTAGATGCCCCCAAAAGACTTCACTTTATTGAGCTAAGAGACAAAGTCTTTTCAGCGACTAATCAAAATCATTCAAGAGAAAAAAAAATGGGCGCCACATGAAGTTTCCAAGGATGGGTAATTTCCAATCACTAGTGTCTCTTTAAAAATGGCCAATAAATATTACCTTCAAAAGTCAGCTTTGACATAATGGAGAAAAGCAAATCTTGGAGTCAGAAAGAGCTAAGTTGATTCTTGAGATCACTGAGATTCTTAATTGCTCTAGGAAGCTAAGACTGTAAATTATATTTCATTGATTCTCTCACCAGAAACTTCACATACTAGTGAAATTAAAAGTTCATTTCCTATAGATATCAATAAGATAAATATTACCTTCATTTGAAATATTCTCTTAGAGAGAAGCAATATAACTAGAAAATTTTCTTATTCAATGGTTTTTCTATAAACCTTTGGCTCTAGTTTTCTGCTACTGAACTTTTAAATCATCCACTTTACTTTCCCTTTCCAAAGTCAACAACTGATAAGTGAATACCATACTATGGGTTCTGGAAACCTACTAATCCATAGGATTGTCAAGAGAATCAACCATTTTCTATGATCACTCTTATAAAAATAAAAATAGTGATGAATGCAAAGGGACTTAGAAGAAAAGGTGATAAATATGCACACTTAATTAGCCAGGGTTTTTCTTTGGCCAGGTGACTTGTTAAACAGCATTTATTATGCATTTACTGCTATTAATAATAATTATGCTTAACATTTGTATAGCATTTGATATGTTTCAAGCACTGTACTAAGTACTTTACAATTATTCTCTGATTTTATTCATGTTATATCATATTATCATATTTACTTATATTACCTCACAAAATCCCTGGGAGATAGGTGCTTTTATTATGCCCAGTTTACAGATGAGGAAACTGAGGCAAACTTAGGCTAAATGACTTATCAAGAGTCACATAATAAGAGTCTCAAGCCTGATTTTAACTCAGATCTTCCTAACTCTAAGCTGAACTCTCTATCTCTCAAGGACTTTGCTGCTTTTTTGCCTATAAGTGAAGTTCAAGTTAGACATGTAAGTGTTTTTAGTTTTTTCCCAGATCCTTTTCTTCTTTGTTGATCCAAGAGAATGGAAGCTCCTTCAGAAAGAAAAATAGTAGTTAGGGCAGTAGTCTTGCAGAACTGAAGACTTTTTCAGGAGTCATCTAAATAAAAACTATTTAATATATTGTAATATATAATGTTATATGATATTGCATAATTATATAATATTATATAATTTTAGGCTATTATTTGCATATAAAAATATCCTTCCAACTATATATATGTCTGAGGCCAGATTTTTTCATACACTTCATGAAAACAACATATTACAATATAGAAGCAGTTATGAGAATCCAGCTGTCTTCTATTAAGCCAGACATTTAAAAAGATTTGCAAAAATATGCAAAATAATTCTACTCACTAATTTTTTTGTTTTGAAAAATATCATTATTTTCATAAAATATGTCATTTATGTCAATATGGTTGTTATTTCAAAATGACTAAATAAATGTCTAAAATCTTTTGTTTTAATTTTGCATATGATAAAGATAGATATAATTCTCATAAACAAAAATTCTTCGGGTTTCTCAATCATTTTAAAGACTGTAATGGAGTACTAAAACCAGAATATCAAAACTGTTGAGCTAGGAAAACCAGGAAGGCCTCCTAGAAGAAATAATACTTGAACTGAGTCTGAAAGGACATAAAAAATTCCAAGAGACAGAGATGAAAAGAAAGATTACATTGTGGGGGACAATCTATGAAAAGTTAGAAAAGTAAGAAAGAGAAAATCTTGAGTATAGCAAATAAGCCAGATGGTTTAGACCATAGAATAAGTAATGAGGAATAACATGAACCAAATCTGGAAAGATAAATTGGATCCAGATTGTGAGGAATTTAAAATGACAATTGGAGAGATTTTTATTTTAACCTAAAGGCAATGAAGCTTCTTGAGCAGAGGAGCAAGATGGCTGGACCTGCATTTTAGTAATATGATTTTGGATTGGACAGTGGAGAAAAGAGAGACAGAGAGAACAATTTAGAAGCTATTAAAATAGTCTGGGCAATAAGTAATGAAAGACTGATTAAGTAAAGTGATTAAGATGCAAATAGAGAAAAGGGAACAAATATAATAGAAGTTGAGGAAGCACAATTGATAAGACTTAGGAAATTGATTAGAATTGGTTAGAAAATGATTAGAAATGGAAGTGAAAGTGAAGAATCAAGAACAATATATAGATTGCGAACTTGATTGACCAGAAAAATGTCTGAAATAGAAATAGTATAAAGCTGAGAATATCCTAAAGATGTTTTTCATCTTCCAGTGTCCAAGAGGAACTCAAGAGCAGCTGTGGTTGACTTTATATCCAGAATGTCTGTCCTTTGCAAGTGCCAGGACAAAGGGAAAGGTAATTATCAGTCTCTTAGACATAACATCCGGACATGTTGAAAATACTGTAAAGAATAGAAGACAAATTCAAACAGATCTCTTTATTTTCCTCCTAGGCAATGCTCTGAGCAGGACTAATACCTATGTTCACTATTCCTTTCCTAAATAGATAAATTGAGCAAAGTATGTTTGCTGTTTATTTAATGTTCTCTATTTCTTTCTTTGTCTCTGTCATGCACATATCTCTCAAAGTTTCTTTTTCTCTCTGTTTCTGCTCTCCGTCTCTCTCAGCTTCTCTCATTCTCAACTTCTCTTTCTCCCTCTCCTTCCCCTCCCTCACTCCCCCCTCTCTCCCTCTGTGTCTCCCTCCCCCTCCTTCCCTCCTCCCCCTTCTCTCTTTCTTTCTCTCTCTCTCTTCCTCTCCCTCTTTCTATCCCTCTCTCTCTTCCCCCCTCCCCTCTTCACTCAGTCTCTCTCTGACTTCCTCTCTCTGTGTCTCTCTTTTTCTCTACCCATCTCCATCTCTCTCTGTCTCTTTGTGCATGTCTTATGGCCTCAATAAAGCTTGATCCTTGGAACCTAGAAGTTTCAAGGGCTCTGTTTCTGGCTCATAGTAGATGATTAATAATTGATTAATTGGTCACATCAATCAATATATATGAACACTAGCCAAAGGGGTGTGTGTGTGTGTATGTGTGTGTGTGTGTGTGTGTGTGTGTGTGTGTGTGTGTGTTTTAGGTTCAGTCTATGAGAAAACATCAGTCTGTGATGAAAAAAAAGGGTTCATATTGTTTCCTGAAACACTAAGAAATAGTATTTTGACAGTATTTTAGTCCAAAGTGTTTGAAATCATCTGGATGAAAGGAATCTTATAATGTCAAGAAAGTAATATCCCACTTAGAAGTTCTTGAAGTTCTAGGTTCTAGTCTTAGCCATACCCTAATTAGTTCTATGACCTTAGGAAAGTCACTTTAGTTTTTTTCTTCTTGAGTTTTCTCATCTATAAAATAAAGGAATTAGTTAAAATGACCTAGAGTCCAGCCATGAAATGCTGTGATTCAGATACATTCTATTTCCAATAGTCAGATAACCCCAAACCACCCCCACCTCTGGGCACTCCCTACACACTAAATACACATATACAAATGCTAGAAGTTCTGGTAACTTGTTTCCTCATCTGTAAAATGAAGAGATAGTACAGAAGGATCTAAGGTTCCTTCCAGCTCTGTCATTTTACAAAAATGAAAATCTCCCATAGGAAACTATTTGGAATGGGAGGATGACGTGATTCATGTTTTCCTTTTCTTCTTCCCTTTATGTAAGTGTAATCTTTTATACAGAAATTCACTGGTAATCCTATAATGATATCTGAAGGAAAATCAGTGAAGAGAGAATAGGTTTGATTGTACTAACCATAAATACTAACAGTTAAAGTCAGAAATAACTTTGGGAAACCATCACCACAAAGTCTATGGTTAAACTAAAAATATCACAATACAATTTGATGGGGAATGGATTGCTGCAGTTCAGATGAGAGTTGTTTTTTTTTCTTTATTTCAGGGTTTTTTTTTATGTGAAAGGTCACTACAGAGTCAAGCATTATGCTTTACACAGGCTTTCTCAAGCTTTTCAATTCATGAAATATTTGGGGGGAACCAAAGTCCCCACAAATGACTTATCCTGTCTACTTTTCCTTTCCATTCCTTTGTATAATAGGACTATTCTAGTTTATCAAAGTTTCCCAACAGGACCCCTCATTTTTACCTAATCTTAGAGATTGTTGTTGTTGTTATTCAGCTACATATGACTCTATGTGACTCCATAGATAAAGTCTACAGAGTTTTGTTTTGTTTTGTTTTGTTTTTGCAAAGATACTTAATTGATTTGCCTTTTTCTTCTCCAGTGTGTTCTCTTCTGTACAATGAGGAACTCAAGCAAATAGGGGTTAAGTGATCCTTGTCCAGGATCACACAATTAGTAAGTTTCTAAAGCCAAACTTGAACTCAGATCTTTCTGATTCCAGGCCTGGTGTTTTACCCTAGTTGCACTTCCATCCTAGGCATACCACATAGTTACCCCTTCATTTCTATACTTCAATTTTATCCTTGAGGTGAAATAAATAAAACTGTATTATCATTCTCTCACTTACCTTAACAGGTTTGAAATATTGACAATATTTAATATTCATAATAGGAAATAAGTTAAAACTGTACCAGATAATTTTTAGACTATCACTTAAACACAGATCAATAATAAAGAGTTTCTTTTTCTTTTGCTTTTACTATGAATTGGTACAGCCATTTTGGAAAATAATTTGGAACTATGCCCTTAAAGTCACCATACTGTGAATACTCCTTGATCCATGGTTATCACTATTAGGCCTACACATCCCAAAAGATCAAATAAAAAAGAAAAGGAACCATATACACACAAATATCTATATTAGCACTTTTTGTAGTCATAAAAAACTGGAAATTATTGGAGTGTCCATTAATTGGAGAATAGCTGAATGAATAATGGTTTATGGAAATCATAGAAAGGCTTTGATCAGTGCAATGGCCTACCAGTCAATATCTGACAGAGATGATGGATTCAAAATGCAGAATGAGATAATTCTTGGACATGGAAAATTTGGGAATTGGTTTGGTTAAATTATATATATATATATATATTCATTACAGGGTTTTTTTAAATCTGTTTTTCCCCATCAAAGAGTTGAAGGAAGTGAAAAGGGGAAATTTCTTATTTTTTTAAAAAGACAGAAAAAATTAAAGAACTTGTATTTTTTTTCTTTATTTGCTAGTCTTTTAAGATTTGAAAAAGAGAATCAACAAAAGTTTAATAAAGAAGTACATAGTACATAGAAGCAGACTTCAATGAATTAAAGGCATGGACCCAGGAAGAAAAAGCCAGATTAAAGAGTATCATCAAGGAAACAGATGAACGGAAAAAAGAAGATAGCCTAACTATGCAGCCAGAGTGAGGGATAACTAATGTATAGTTGACATGTATCATTACTGTCTTCATGATATAAAAAAAATTGATGATTCTAACATCTTGGGTGGACTTCCTCTGTTAAACATATGGAAGAGGACATGGGAAAGCATGGCAAAGAATGCAAAGGCACACATGGACTGCAATATGTATTGCTATGATGCATAGTTATGAAGCACACAATTCTGTGTGGAGTCTATGTAGCCCACAAGACCAGGATAAGCTTAAAATATAAAAAGGAACTATTTAACAAAATTAATTAAAATGCAATAAAAATAATGGGAATATGTGGTTTTCTAAATCAATATATGACCAGTAGAGATTCTTATTTAATGGGCCTTCATTTCAACTTGAGTTTGACATCATAGCTATAGAGAATACTCACATTAGTAAATTCACAGATTCATTTTATTTTATTTATTTATTTTGCTAAGGCAATTGGGATTAAGTGACTTGCCCAGGGTCACACAGTAGAAAATGTTAAGTGTCTGAAATCAGATTTTGAACTCAGGTCCTCCTGACTTCAAGGCTTGTGCTTTATCCACTGCACCATCTAGATGCCCCTCAAATTCATTGTATTTGCCAAAAGTAATAGGAATATAATTAAAACTTTTTTAAAAAGTAAAATTTGTAAATTTCATAAAGGGGTAGTTCTGAACACATGCACATGTACATATAAATATAAACCACACAGAATTGGCCATGACTGAAGAACAACTGAATAACAACAAGAAGATAGCCTGTGGGGTCCTGGGATAACATCCTTCTTCCACTATTTCTCTGCCACTGCAAGGCATTTAACTCAGATTTCTAGACCTGGTTTAATGGCACTGAGATTTTGATGAGTCAAAATCCAGTGTAAACCCTTAATGTATGAATGAGTTAGTGTGTGTGTGTGTGTGTGTGTGTGTGTATTTTGAGGGCTAGAGCTAAAGATTTATAAGCTTTAGAAGGTATTTTTGGAAGTTTAACATTTTTGTATTAAGCTAGGAATTTCTCCCAAGGTCCATGTGCTTGCTAGGCCTATGACTCACTCATTAAATAACCTTATATTTTAAGCAACCATATTAGATATATTTTTATTGGGAATTAGTCTCCCCTAAAATGGTCTATGAACCAACTTCAAAAGATCCCAAGATAGCTGAGGTAGGGAGGAGGGCCAAATCCAATCCTGAGCCCCTTTTCCTAAGCATTGTTGACAACGCAAACCACAATGCCTTAATTGAAAGTCTGGAACCAAGCTATGACAGTTTGTTCTACTCTACCTTATTGTCCACAGCTTAACTCACTGAACAATTCTCTTTATTTCCATTGTTGTTGTTGTTCAGTCATTCAGTTGTGTCCAATTCTATGTGACCTCAAGGATGATCCATGTGGTTTTCTTGGAAAAGATTTTGTAGCGATCTACCATTTGCTTCTCCAGTATATCCTGATTTTCACAGATTAGAAACTGAGAAAAATAGGAGTTAAATGACTTGCCCAATGCCACACAGTTAGTAAGTTTCTGAGGCCAGATTTAAACTCAGATCTTCCTGACTTCAGGCCCAGCACTCTACCCATTGCACCATCTAGCTGCTCTAAATATCACCCTTTAAATAAGAGAAGAAATAAAATTCTTTTTTCTGGTCAGGTGTCCCAGAGGAAAAGAAAAAAACAGTATTAGTCTACTAAGTTCCCATGAGGAAAAGAAAAATTACCTTATAAAAAAAGAAACATTACCCTATATGTATTTCTGATTCAGCTACTTTATGTATAAGAAAAACCAATCAAATTATCTCCCCCTCTTTTTCCTAATTCAACTGTAGCTTGGATGTAGGTGTATCTTGCTGGAAATACTCTATCTTACCTCATCATATTAAAAGTTAATTATTGCCTAATATCCTTTATTTCAAAAGAACTGGGTGACACAATAGATCGAACACCAGACCTAGTATCAGAAGATCTCATCTTCCTAAAATCAAATTCAATTTTAGACACTTCACCCTATTAGCCTTAACCCTGTTTGCCTCAATTTCCTCTTCTGTAAAATAAGCCAGAGAAGGAAATGGCAAGCCACTCTGGTATCTTTGCCAAGAAAAGTCCAAAACAGGTAATGGAGACTTAGACATACCTAAAAAACTACTAAACAGCAGCAAAAGTTATTCTTTCTTTGAAACTTTAGAGTACGTGAGGCACTACATAGAATACACAAAAGAAGCAATCTCTCCCCTATGAGATAATACATTTTAAAGATTCATGTCAGCTCTACTAACACCTTTTTTTGGCCTTTTTTGTTATTCTAGTCTCTGTCAATTTCTTCCATTTATAAATATTTATGCAGAATGTCTCAAAAGTTTCCGTGCAGTTTCAAGCTGTAATGAGTGGTATAGTGGATAGTGTTGCACTTGAAGTTAAAAAGACTATCGTAGTTCATATCCCGATTTACATACTTACTATGTGATTTCTGGGCAAGGCATTTAACCTGTGTCAGCCTCGTTTTTCTCATCTACAAGATGGAAATAATAACAGCACCCATACCACATTTGTTGTGAATAGGGAGTTATATGTAAAGTCCTTTGCAAACCTTATAGTATTATGCTTATGATTGATGATGATGATGATGATGATATGAATTATAAAAATCACAGGATCCTAGTTCTCATGCTGAAAGGGACCTCAAAGGCCATATAGTTTAATTCTTTAATTTTTACAAAGAGAAATTGGGGTTTCTTCTTTATGTATGAATGAAGAACGAGGGTCAATAAGGTTCAATGATTTGCCTAATGTCATAAAGGTGTGAGTGTATGCTGGTACGTGATTAACAATTGACTCTTTAAAAAAAATGCACTCATGTCAGTTTTCCCCATCATTTTATTAAATCTAGATAATCAACAAAACAACAAATCAAATTCTAATTTAGAAATGTTGGTTCCCAAGGTATAAATACCCACATTCACAATTTAACAATTGGCTCTCCAGTTGGAGCTGGCACCAGCATATCCCTACCAGTGGTATCAGAGATGGTCTTTAAATCCAGTTCATCTACTGTCAGAGAGAATGCCCTTTAAACTGTGCCTTGATGCCTCCTCTGATAGGTTTTATTATAATTCAGATTAACATCATGCTTACATATTTAAAGAGTAGAACTCTCACAAAACCCTCTGTGAGGTAGCTGGTGCAAGGATTATTCTTCCTTATTATCATTGATAAAATGATGCTCAAAAATGTTGCCTTCCTTAACCAAGGCCAAGGGACTAAATAAATCTCAGATTGATGCCATAAAGGAATTGAAAATAAAATGTAATAATCATTTTCTGTGTTTATGTTCATTTCCCCAAGAGAGCCTTTTAATATAAGTAGAAAAGAAAGACTTACCTTATTGGCCAAAAAAAAAAAATCAGAAATATCATCTTTGTTTTTAATCTGGCACCAGCTTTGTACCTGTACTTTTTCAGGCAAGGGGATAAAGGAACAGCAATGGCCTTTCCTGTACCTGAAATTTGGCCAAGTGGCCTGGCACCTGCAGAATTTGTTAAATCAGCTTTGCAGGTAAGTCCAGCCCTGGGCCTCAAGATGTTTTCTTCTTTCTATCCTGTCAATTATATTTGAGGTGTAAAGAGAATTCTGAGCTCAAACCACACATATCTGTCCTTGGGTAAAGAGAGGGCTGCATTCATACTATTTGTTTTTAAAAGGACAGTTCTGGTATTTTTCTGGCTAGCAAAAGACTTGAACAACAAACAATAGGCATCCTGGACTTTAGTATCAATATTTAATCAGGTTCACAATGATCTAGAAATTTATAACTTTTCTAATTTTTTGAAATTTCTGTTTTATGCTGTCAAGTTTCTATTTATCATTTCTTCCAATATACAAAAGAGGAAAATCATTATAAAGGAGGTAAAGATTAGGGAATTATTTGTGGAAAACACATTAGTTCTAAAATATTTTCACTTATGACCACTCTCTTGGGAGGCCACCACATCTGCTGGGCTGTGACAGAATCAAATCTCAGAAACCAGGCAGGGTCTAGTCTGCTTGATGCTCAGATGAGTGGGCTCCAAAGAAAACCCAGTTTTCAGGAAATGGCATTAGCATGCCTTGCTCTGGGCTGATACTGGCCCAAAGCCCAAGCGATGCTCCAAGAAGACCCATGGATGCTGCAACAGATTTTTTTTTTTTAATAAGACAACTGCAACTTCAAGATCTAATGGAATTTTTTCTTTCAGCTTGAAATAAATACCCATAAGGATCTTGTAATTGGGTGGGATAGTAGAGTGAACACCAAGTTTACAGTCAAAAAGATTCATCTTTATGAGTTCAAATCTGGCCTCAGGCATTTCCTTAGTTGTATGGCCCTGGACAAGTCATTTCACCTTATTTGCTTCAGTTTTCTTATCTACAAAATGAGCTGGAGAAGGAACTGACAAAAACAAATGGGGTAACAAAAAGTTAGCTATCACTGAATTTAAGTAAGAGGTAGATAATATTAGGTGGTTAGAATTTAATTATTTAGGAGTAAGAAAGAGCAAGTAGATTTCTCTACCCCAGAGAACTAAAGTAAAAAGAAAAGTTAAGAAAACCCAACCTCCTTGAATTCTCTACCAGTTCTCCTTTTTGTAAATATTTTAAAATAATAACATTTTTAGACTTACAAAGCACTTTACAAATGTTACCTCATTTGATTTTCAGCAACCTTGGAAATATACTATAATAATAATAATATATAATTTATATGATAATAGTACAATACACTATAATGTAATTATATAATATTCACATATATGATATAATAATGCTATGGTTCTGAGAGTGCTAGTATAATATTCATCTTACAGGCGAGGAAGACACAAATGAAGTGACTTGCTCAGAATTACATGACCAGTAAATGTCCAAGGGTATATTTGAACTCGTTTTCCTGTGTCCAGTCTAATGTTCTATTTGCTATGTCAGTCACCCAGGTGCCTCAGATTTGTCTTCATTTATTGAAGACAAATTCATTTATTATTCAATAAATGACTCTTGTCTATTGTAGCAGTTACCAATTTCCCCAAATACAGGATGCCAGTCTCAAAAGTGCCCTGCTGCCTGAGAATAATAAACCAACAACATCAAGCTTCTGAAGACTTTTATGGTCCATTAGAATCATTCTTTTTTTTTTTTTTTTGGAAGGGGGGGTGAGCGTAGAGGAGGAAGGAATCTAAAATTCGTCAAGTGATTTCGTGTCACGATTTAACAAGACTCACTTTGAAGGGTGCAAATTAATAATCTATTCAGGTCACAATGTTCAGAATAAGGTCTCGGACTTGTTTTGATGTCTATTAAGTTTCTAATTATTTTCACTCTGAGGAATGATTTGTTAAGATTTGACAGGTCTTCTGGGCTTTACAAATCACTTTAGGAAAATGACTCCTCACAAATTTGCCAGAAAACTTAATAAGTAACAAGACTAGAAGCTTAGTTACACAATTAATGAAAGTTAACATTATTAAGAACTTGATGCAATAAATATTAAAGACAGAGTAGTAATTATTGACTCACATTCAAGAGTACTATATACATATTCAAGAACAACTGCAATTGTTCACTGGTAAATGCTTTTTTTAATGAGAGGTTGCTTTAAGAAAGGATGCCAACAATGTTAGAAATAGGATCTTGGTGTAATGAATACCTTTGAATATCACTTCTAACCATTTCCCAGACACATCCTTTCCAAGGATGACTGAGACTATATGAGGCAGAGCTCAGGATTCAAAGCAGAGGAAGCACAATTAATTTAAATTTTTGTTTAAAAAAAAAAAGAATCACCCAAAATAAATATGGGCTTTGGTTCAATGTACTATTTACCAGTTGAATATTTCCAAGGTAAAAACAACAAGCAATGATCAGGAGTTTAAAAGGAAGAGAAAAGGGAGGATGCATATGTTAAGCTGAAAATGCTTTCAACTCATACATATTCTTAGCTAGGTACAACTCTTAAACTTGTATTTTTCAGGCATGATAATTTTTTTGAGTGACTAAAACAGCAATAATACTCTTTTCCTTGGCATTTCTCTATTTTTTCCTCCTAAACGTTTGCCTTGTCAAACGAATAGCCAGCTAGATCAGAGAAAGCATTAAAATTGTTCATCCCATTTTTTAAATTTGCAAATTGGTGAAAACTAGATTGTTGCATGAAGGAAAACAGGACTTAATTATGAAGTTTCATGGAAAAAAATCAGGTGCCAGTTTTAGATAAAAGACATGCTGAATTTAACTTCCTCTATTCCTCATACCTAGAATGCATTTCCCTTCTTCCCTTTCCTTATAGTCACACTTGATTTAAAATACAACTCAGACACCATTTGTAGTATGAAGTTTTTCCTGATTTCTCCAACTGTTAGCCTTCTCTTTTCCACAGCACTTTGTATTTCACTTCTTGGCATATGTTCATACCAGGCAGCCAGTTGGTTCAATGGATAGAATGCAAGTTCAAATTTGGCCTCAATTACTTTCTCCCCAATTAAAATGAAAACATATTGCAAGTAAGGATAATTTCATTTTTTTGGCACTTAGATCTTCAGCACCTAAGCCAGTGCCTGGTATATACTCATTTATTGATTGATTGATTGGTACTTCAGCAATGTTTAGAGTTGAGTTTGCAGATGTCTAAGGAGCCTTAGAGAAATCCATTGTTATGATCTTTTCATTTCACATGATAATTCATCTCCCTGCTCCATCTAGGATGTACAGAAATAGACAATCTAAAATTATTCAAGAAATCTTTTGTTCCCCCATTCAAGATAAATGTCTGTATTTTAGCCCCAATACAGTGAAAGGGGAGATAGACAGAAAAGGGAAATATCCACAAATTCCTAATCCAGATGAAGCATCAGTATATTACTTCCAACATTTTCCCATCTCATTTCCATTTTCCCTTTTATTGAAAAAGAAATGAAAAACCATATGGGATTTTTTTCAATCAACAAGCCTTTTTTTTGTGTCATATTATTTTTTTATTACTTAATTCCCTCTGTCCATGGATTCCTCCCTTAACTTCTCCCCGCCCCTTTCCTACCTGCCTTCTCCTGTTCTCATTAATCTACAAACCTTATCCCACTTCCATTAATCTAAATACCTTTCTGTACCACCACCATGTCCTATGCTACTCTTTCCCTCCCTCTTTATCTCTTTTCTATTAATCTGTACACCTTGTCCCATGACCATAAATCTACACACTCTTCTATACAACCTCCTTATTTTATTCCCTCCCCTTTTATTTCTTTATACATTTTGGAGGGTGCTTTACTCTTCATTACACACACATACCCACAAATATGTATTGCACCCTATTTAAACCATTGCAAATGTAGATAGGTTTTCAGAACTACCAGCCTTCCTTCCCCCTCTAATGCCTCTGTATCTATTTTTCTTCTGCATCTCATTTGTATAGCATAATTACTATTTTACATTTTCCTGGACAGTTTTTCTTTTTAGAGTCAGATTATATTCAGCTCTTCTCCATTCTTTCTTTTGAACTACTCAATTACTGATATCAATCTTAGACATATGGTTTACATTTCCACATATAACACATAAACAGTTTGCCCTTGTTGAGTCCCTTGAAATTAGTCTTTGATGTTGACTCTTATATGTTAAATTTTCTGAGTTCAGGGTTAATTCAAAAAAAAAAATCCTGAAAATCTGCAATGCATTGAATGTACAATTTTTTTTCATTCAATATTTTGCTTAGTTCTGATGCATTTTATATTTTTGGCTGCAGATCTACTTCTTTTGATTTTCAAACAAGCTTTTATTAACCACTGCTTGATTTTTAATTTTATTTTGGTTTGGTTTTTTATTTTATTTGTTTATTTTATTTATTTAGAATATCTCCTTTGGAACTCATGTCTGATGATTCTAAAATGGTTACTTTATTGTAAACACATATATCCTGCACAATGGGCATGCTCTCTATATCCCATTTCCTACTCTACTCAATGAACTCCAAGGGGGAAAAGAGGTGAAAAAGAGATGGTAATGAACCATGGGGCAATTTAAAAATGAATAGTGTTCAAGTAAAGGTAGGAAGGAAAGGTATAAGATCTTGCAGTGACTGGTCCTATGGACTATGTGCAATCCACTGTGGTGATCAGCACTTATAGAGTTGAAAGTTGGGGAAGAGTTGGCCCTTTCTTACCTCTAGTATTCTTACACTTTACAATTCTCCATGAGTTCAATGATCCAGTGACATTCATCATGATGTTCTTTATACAGGACTCTTCATTTCCCAGCTCTACCCTTTTCTTTAATTATCCTCCATGTTTGAAATGCTTCCCTATCTTATCTCTGCCTACTGCCTCCTTTCAAGACTCGTCTTACTTTTTGTAACAAGACTTCCTGGTTCTTGTTCCCTTTCCTTCCCTTTCTTTCTTCAATTATTTCCTATTTACCCTGTGTATAATTGTTTATACACTGCTGTTGTCTTCTCCACTGTCTCTAGAATATGAGCTCTTTGAGAATATGGTCCATATTCTTGTCTTTCTTTATAACCCTAGAGCTTAGCATAGACATTAGTATATAGTAAATACTTAACAAATGCTTATTTGATCAATCAAAAAGGTTTCTGATTCTATTAAGAAATTAGGAAACTTCTGCCTATCTTATCTTCTCTGATAAGATTACTTTTCTGCCATTCTACCCATATATAAGTACAGCACAATATCAGGAAACACAAGTGAAATGGTGCTTCAGAAATTCATGCAAATTCATGCAAGGAGAAAGGAATTATTGTTTCCCACCCACTCACACAGATCCTTTAGGTTTTATATCAACTGACAGTCTAACTAAGTTTGTTGTTCAGTCGTATCCAACTCTTTGGGACCCCACAGACCATACTATCCATCAGGTTTTCTTGGCAAAGATTCTGGAGTACTTTTCTATTTCTTTCTCCAGTGGACTAAAGCAAACAAGGTTAAGTGATGTATCCAGTCACACAACTAGTAAATGTCTGAGGTTGAATTTAAACTCAGGTCTTCCTGATTCTAGCCCAGTGCTTTACTCACTGAGCTACCTGCCTGCCTCCTAGCCATACAAAAGTTAAGTGACTTCTCAGAGACACACATCTAGTAAATGTCTGAAGACAGATTTGAGTTTAGGTCTTCCTGACACCAGGCCCAGAACTCTATCCACTAAACCATCTAACTACCTCAAAGTCTATTGATCTCTTTTTAGAATAAATGCTTAATTTATAAAGTACAATGGATTACAATGAAAACTTATCATATTGAAATTCAGTTATCAAAGTATTTTTTTTTTTGCTTTTTGTTGAGGCAATTGGGGTTAAGTGACTTGCCCAGGGTCACATAGCTATGGACTGTTAAGTGTCTGAGAACAAATTTGAACTCAGGTCCTCCTGACTACAGGGCGGGTCCTCTATCGACTGCACCATCTAGGTGCCCCAGTATTTTTTTTAAATAAATTCATAGTCATATAAAAACTGTTCTGAATTACTTTGGATTAGAGAAATGCCAATTAAGATAATTCTGAGGCACCATTTCATACCTCTCAAATTGGCTAAGATGATAGGAAAAGATAATGATAAATGTTGGAGAGAATATAGGAAAACTGGGATACAAATGGATTGTTGGTGGAATTATGAATTGCTCCAACAATTTTGGAGAGCATTTTGGAATTATGCCCTTTGATCCAGCTATATCTCTACTGGGCCTGTATCCCAAAGAGGTCATAAAAAAGGGGAAAGAATCCACATGTGCAAAAATGTTTGTAGCACCTCTTGTTGAAGTGATAAGGAATTGGAAATTGAGTGGATGCCTATCAGTTGAGGAATGACAGAATAAGTTATGGTATATGAATATTATGGAATGTTATTGTTTTATAGGAAATGATGAGCAGGCTGATTTCAGAAAAGCCTAGAAAGACTTACATGAACTGATACTGAGAACCAGGAGAATATTATACACAGTAACAGCAAGATTATGTGATGTTCAACTGTGATGGATTTGGTACTTTTCAACAATGAGGTGATTCAGGGCAATCCCAATAGACTTACAATCGAAAGAGCCATCCACATCCAGAAAGAAAAATATGGAGACTGAATATGGATCAAAGCACAGTGTTTTTCACCTTTTGTGGTTGTTGTTGTTTGTTTGTTTGCTTGTCTTTTTTTTCTTTCTCATTTTTTCTCCTTTTGATCTGATTTTTCTTGTGCAGCATGATAAATATAGGGATATATTTGGAAGAATTGCACATGTTTAAACTATTTCAAATTGCTTGCTGTCTAGGGAAAATGGGGAGGGAGGAAGGAAGAAAAACACAAAGTTTTGAAAATGTTGAAAACTACCTTTGCATGTATTTGGAAAAATGAAAAGCTATTAGAAACAATAAACAAGTAAATAAATTTGTGACATATTATCTATATCTAGAGAAAGAAGCAATGAGTCTTAATACAGATCAAAACACTTTTTACACTTTTTTTTTGCTTTTTCTTTCTTGTGGCTTTTCCCTTTTGTTCTGATTTTTCTTTCACAACATGACTAATGTGGAAATATATTTAATATGATTGTTTATATATATCAGAGAAAAGAGAGGGAAAAATTTGGGACTCAAATCTTATAAAAGTGAATATTAAATACCATTTTTACATGTAATTGGACAAAATAAAACACTATTAAGTGGGAGGGGAAAGAAAAATTAATAAATCCATGGACCCCAGACTAAGAACCCCTGATTAAGAGTATTCCACTTAAAAGAACAACTATGCTCTTTCCTGGGCTATCTTCTCTTCTGTCCCTCTATTCTTTGACTTGATGATCTCATTAGCTACCACAAGTTAACTATGATCTCAAGGGAAAGGGTTCCTGGAGCTATATAGCCAATTATCTCTATTGAGCTACAGTGTTGCATCTCCAAGTACCTTCATTTTACTAGCTCAATAAACTCTAGTGACTCTCTGTAGCACCTAGAATAAATTATAAACTTCTCTCTTTGGCTTTTGAAGACCTTTACTACCTGTCCCCAAACTACTTTTTTTTTTTTAACTCATTACATATCATTTTCTTTTTGGTCCTCTCTGACCAAGCCAAACTGGTCTTTTCCTGTACTTCACACATAGTCTTCCATCTCCCACCTCCATAGTTTTACATTGGTCATCCTTCATGCCTAAAATGTCCTTCCTTTCCAGTTCTTCTGAAGAACAATTCAGAACTATTCCTAAAGAGCTATAGAAGTGTGTATACCCTTTGATTTAGTAGTGTCACTATTGGATCTGTAACCCAAAGAGATAATAAAAGAGCAAAAAGGACCTAAATGTGCAAAAATGTTTGTAGTAGCTCTTTTTATGGTGGCAAGGAATTAGAAATTGAGGGGATGCTCATCTTTACATGTAATTGGAAAAAAATACTATTGAGAAAAAAAAGAATGTTCTTTCTCTTTCCCTTACCTCTTAGAATCCTTTACTCCAAGATTCAGCATAAGCATTTTCTTTTATAGGAAGCTTTTCTTTAGCCTTCTACCACCACCAAATATTACCACCATCTCTAAATTATAACCTTATTAAACTACTTAGCATTTATATAGATATATATGCATGAATGCATGTGTATGTATATATGTGTATACATATACACTATATATATGCAGGCTATCCCACATACTTGCACACACATGATTGTCTTCTCTAATGTAATATAAGCTTCTTCTTAAGAGTCAGGATTGTTCCATTTCTGTCATTGTATCTCCAGTGTCCTACACAGTAGCTGGCATAGGAGGTGCTTTGTAAATGCTTTTTGATTGATGATTAATTGATGAATAGGACTAGACAATCTCCTGGTCATACATTAACTCCAATAACTCCATTACAGATTTGGATGAAGCACAGTAGCATATTGAAGCCAGTAACTGGAATGGCTCCTTGCTGCATTTCCCAACTTCAGTTAAGGATAAGCTTGAGGCAAGAATGCTAGAGAAGCTGCTCTTCTTTCCAGACTTGAGCAAGTGGGCATTTCTTCCCAATGAGAAACAAAGAAGTAGGAGCATTATGTAATACTAATTTATAATTAGTATTATATATATATTAGTTATATATATATAACTAATATATATATATAACTAATATATATATTAGTATTATAATTAGTATAAATTAGTATTATTCTGATTAGCCAAGATTTCATCCAAGAATTAAATGATTCTTTGTTTTCTATTTAGGAGAAATAATCATCAACAAATGCAAAATAATTGTCCCAAATCTCTCTTCTTCAATTTAGAGTTTAATTTTTTAGACTTTAAAAAAAAAACTTTTTTTCAAGTGTCTTCTGCCTAAAAATGTTACCTATTTTAAACACTCAGGTAAAAATACAACCATTTTTTTAATAGAAAGAGAGTTTGTTTGGTTTTCTTCTTTTGTCTGTTAAATTTTGAGTTTAAGCAAAACAAAGAAATACCCAGGTGAGCTCCCCAAACTTTTTCATTGAGTTGGGTTGGAACTGTGGACTTTCTTGCACAAATATATTTCTAATATATCACTTCATATAAGGCCCAGGTAACTAGATTGTAGCACTAAACGATCATAGAATTAAAATCAAAAGCAATTTTGGAGGTCATCTATTATAATCTGTTTTTATAGATGAGGAAATCCGTTTCTAGAAAGGTTAAATGACCTGTCCACATTTACACAGATATGAAAAGGAATTCTTTTTTGTTTTCCCATCTTCATCCTAATAGCTTCCTGACCTATGGTATATCAGAACCAGTGATTAAGGTAAGAAAAGTTTCTAATATCTCAACTATTATGCCTTGATATTTTTAGATTCCTTGATTAAAAGCTATAAAAATAAAGAAGGGGAAAGGATGGGATAAGAAGAGGAAATAGAGGGAAAAAAAAGAAAAGAAAGAAGAGAGGATGTTAGGGATTAAGGGAGCAAGTATTTATTTGCTAATCACACACTTTACTCTCTTTACAACTATTCATCTCACTGGGAAGAAAAAGAAGATAAAGAGAAGGGAAGAGAAGGAAGGAGTAAGAAAGGGAAAGGAAAAAGGGAAAAGGAAGAAAAATACTAGGGATAAAAAAGGGAGAAAAAAGACAGGGCAGGAAAGTGAAGGGAGTTGAGGGAGGAGAAAGGAGAGGGTTAAAATGATCCACCTAGACGCAAACAAAAGGTTATGAATTGAAATTCTGTTTTTTATACCACTCCCAAATTATTCCACAGAATAGGAGAGAAATCCCTAGACAAAGCCACAAAAGTATCTATGAATTTAATCAGGAAGGAATTTTGAAGTTCTCTTTGGCATCTGGGCCTCAAAACATTTAACCCATCTTGCTGACTACTTCCAAAGACAATTCTATATTTAAATTTTCAGGAACAAGGATGTTCTTAGTGGAGGTCACTTGTCTAAGCAATATTTTTATACTTCAGGCCTGAGGGCTATTGACTCACTGAATACAACTTCCTTTGTGGCTGTTTATCTTTTCCCCTTCTCCCTCTACTAAAACTTACTTACTGAGGAAATCCAAAATTCAGTATAAAGCAGTGATATGAAATATACGTCAGCAAGTATTGTTAGCAGATTATACTCTGAAAGCAGGGTGATAGATAAAAACTAAAATAAAGTCTTTAAGGCAGATTTAACTGGTGCCCATTGATAGTATCTTCCTTTTAGACTGTCAGCTCTTGGATCAGTGGTTGGGCTTTGTTAATATGTGGGTTTATTTAATGCTGTGCTACGTGTTTTAAATGGCATAACTAAAAAAGGGATTTTTTTTTCCAAACCCTACCTTGGAGCTTCTTTGACATGGGAATAACAGGATTGATCCAAAGTTTACTTTTACATGAAAGAAATCAACCATTGTCCTTAGTCATGCATTCTTAAGATTGGAAACCAATTAAAGCCCACAGAACTACACAGGTAGTTTATGAAATAGGTACAGTGGTTCTTTAGAAATAGGCGTCTGTTGGGCAGCTACATGGTACAGTAGATAGAGCACCAGCTCTGAAGTCAGGAAGACCTGAGTTCAAATCTGGCCTCAGACACTTAACAATGCCTAACTGTGTGACCTTGGGCAAGTCACTTAATCCCAATTGCCTAAGCAAAAAAAAAAAAAAAAGAAAGAAAGAAATGGACATCTGTTGAGGTAGTGCAAGAAGCTGGAAGGAAGCTATAGATTTCCTCCCCCAAGTGATTTATTTGTATGGAAAATCTGCAACTCTGTCTCCTGTATAAGAAATGGATAAGGTCAGGACATTATTCCTGGCACCTTTAACTCATACTATTGCCAGCTTCTCACTGGGTCCTTCTATTAAAATTAAATTATTTCTTTACCTTAAACTAGGGATGCACTTGTATATGTTTAACCTCTAGGTTCACAGGATGCTCTTTGAAGTTTAATTTGCATTAGTGGCATTTTCTCCATCATTTTTTTTAAGCCTAGATAATCAACAAAGTAACTCAAGCTCTGATTTAAAAGGTTCACTGATTTCCAAGGTATAAATGCAAGTCCTAACATATATCTAGAATATTATTAGAAGTCATATTTAATCATCCTTAGGACTCAGTTTCCTCATCTGTAAAATAAGGGATTGAATTTAGATATGGTCTTTAGCTCATAAAAATATGGTCTGAGGCAAACACAGAAATTTATAAAAGATAACTGTATAGAAATCACTTTGCAAAATACTTCAAACTGTTGTATAAATGTGAGTTACTATGGTAACCACTTCTACCAGTACTCCTGCTGCTGTTACAGCTAATAAATCATGATCTACAGCAAGGTAAGAAGCTCTCTAAGATCACAGATTATAGACAAGTCACATTCTGCATCAATGAAAAGAGCTCCTGTGGGAAACTATAAAATGGAACCCTAGATTATTAATATATTGACATTACTGTTGTCATTTGGTGATGATGGAGGTGGTTATTCATTATCATTTATTATGATGTTGCTGTTGTTATTGATATAGTAGATAAAAAAAGTCATCTTCAAAACCAGGAAGGTTTAGTTTCATCTCAACCACACTGGTTGAATTAATTGTGTTGATTGACAAATTAATTTACCTCTCAGCGCTCTAGGAAGTGCTAAATTTCAGAGAAGGTGCTAAAGTGCTAAAAGGGAGTTTCCATACCCAGGACTTACCTATACCATTGAAATCACATATACAGTCCTTATTCTTTTTTTTTTTTTTTTTTACTTTTTGCTGAGGCAATTGGCGTTAAGTGACTTGCCCAGTGTCACACAGCTAGGAAGTGTCCAGTCCTTATTCTTAATAACATAATTATTACCAGAAGCCCAGAAGGAAGAGGAGATGAGTTCCCTCTATAGTCTTTTCACTACATCCCATTGAAAATAGGGATGGGAATTACATTTAGGAAAGCCCAATACACATTCCATGTTACAAGCTCAGCTGAGATGCTAGGGTGACTCCCCTGCTTTTAACAGGAAGCTTTTCGTTTGCCCAAGTCAGAGAGTATTCCCATTATTCAACTGAATAGAAGTATAAGATACTGACATAGGTACCTTAATAATCTTGACTAGATCACAGGATCATAAATTTAAAGAAGGGAATTGAAAGGTCATTTAGTCCAATCACCTTAATTTTACAGAGAAGGACACTGACGTCTAAAGAGATGATTTTGCTTAAAGACACACAAATAAGAAAGGTTACCATATTCTTATAAATGAAATAAAGTCATATACATGTTTTCAACATTCTGTAGTGTTGGGCAAGTAAGTCATTTAAGGTCCCTGAGCCTTCGCTTTCTCATAGGCAAATTATGCATAAATTGTTTGCACAAATTAAGGCAACTCTAAGGTACCACTACACACCTCTCAGATTGACTAAAATGAAAAGATAATGATGAATGTTGGAGGGGATATGAGAAAACTGGGACACTAATACACTGTTGTGGAGTTATGAACTGATTCAACCATTCTGGAGAGCAATTTGGAACTATCAAACTGTGCATTCACTTTGATCCAGCAATGTTTCTATTGGGCTTGTATCCTAAAGAGATCATAAAGGAGGGAAAGGGACCCACATGTGCAAAAATGTTTGTGGCAGCCCTTTTTGTAGTGGCAAGAAATTGGAAACTGAGTGAATGCCCATCAATTGGAGAATGGCTGAATAAATTATGGTATATGAATGTTATGGAATGTTATTGTTCTGTAAAAAATGATCAGCAAGATGATTTCAAAGAGTCCTGGAGAGACTTATATGAACTGATGCTAAATGAAATGAGCAGAACCAGGAGATCATTATATATGACAACTGCAAGATTATACCATGATCAATTCTGATGGACATGGCTCTCATTAAGTCAGATGATTCAGACTAGTTCCAATGGTCTTATGATGAAGAACTCCATCTGCACCCAGAGAGAGGATAGTGGGAACTGAATGTGGATCACAATATAGTATTTTCACTCTTTTTGTTGTTGTTTGCTTGCATTTCATTTTTTTCCCTCACTTTTTTCCTTTTGGATCTGATTTTTCTTGTGCAGCATGATATTTGTGGAAATATGTATAGAGGAATTGCACATATTTAACATATATTGGATCACTTGCCAATTGGAGAGGAAGAGAGGGGAAAAAATTAGAACACAGGTTTTTGTAGGGGTGAATGTCAACAATTAGCCATATATATATTTAAAAAATAAAAGGCTATAATTTTTTTAAAAATAAAAAAATTGTTTGTATAATATTGCTAGCAGAAGGCCAAATAATTTGAAATCGATGTCACAGATTCCAAAAAGGTTTTAAGACAAAGCGAATATTGAACTGGAGTTAAGCACTGAGAAGATATTTCTTCAAATCATACTGATTACTGTTGAGGACTATTAAGAAGCTCCTTAAACTTGTCTTTTTGAATTGCCATATTTTCCAGAAATACTAAAGTAGTATGTTTGAGGTTAGATTTGAACTCAGAACTTTTTGATTAAGTCCCATGCTCTGTCCATTGTATCACCTAGGAGTAGGTTAGTGGAAGGAGTTTTCCTAACCTAGAACTCCATTTTAAATTATATTAGATCCCAAGTCCAGACCAAAAACAAAAACAACAAACAAACAACCATTTATTTGTTAAATACCTACTATATTCCAGGTTCCATTGTAGGCACTTGGGACAATGACAAAAATAAAACAATTTCTCCCATATAAGAACTAACATTCTATGGATGAGACTCGCTATGCTCTGTGTTGCAGAACTATTATAAACACTGTTGTCTTTTATAATTGAAGAAGATCAAAATGACATCACTGTTGAGATTAATATATAGTGTGCCTAGCTGTAGTTGATCAGATCCATATGAACTAGGAGGACTCTACCACAAACTGGGCACAAATAGTCCATATGAACATTTGGAAAGGATATGTGTGAATTTCAAACATATTTCATAGGCATACAACAATGAGGTCAGCACTATGTGTAGCTCTTCAATTTGGTGGGCAGCCTAATACCTCTTTTTTTCCACACTTTTCTTCATAGTCTCCCAAACACTAAATTAGCTCTGACAATGCGTGTATCAATCTCATCATCTATGTATACATGCCTGGAAATATAGTGTCAAGATAAATGAACTTATCTATGGCTCTCAAAATGTCTCTATTTGCTATAATCAATGGTTCCATATATGGATGGTGCAGTGCTGATTGATGGAGAATCTTTGATTTCTTGGCATTAACTGTCAGGCCAAGATTAGCACAAGTGGTAGAGAATCAATATATACTCTGCTGTATCTCAGTCTCAGAGGCTGCACTGAGTGCACAACTATCTGCAAACAAAAAGTCAAGTACCAACTTTAGTCTTGGCTCATAGCCTTTTCAAATTAAATAATTTGCTATTTGTGTGGCATCTTGATGTCTTTTTTCATTTGCATTAAAGGAGTCCAGAAATATCATTGAAAATACCCTGCTAAAAAGCATGGGAGCAAGTACATATGCTTGCTTCACTCCACTGGTGACTAAGATACTATGAGAGCATTGTATAATCTGTGGCAACTAAATGAACTCTGGGCAATCAAATTTTTCCATGACTTTCACAAGCCCTCCTATCTGACGGTATCAAAGGCATTTGTCAGGTTGAAGAACACAGTGTACGGATCCCTGTTCTGCCCCTGTCATTTCTTTTGGTTTTCTCCAATAACAAACAACATATCAACCATTCCTCAACTGTTTCTGAAGCCAAATTAGCTCTCAAATAAACTTCTTCCAAGTGAAGGATCAGCCTATTAAAGAGCACCCTAGCAAGGATCTTACCAGCAATGACTAAGAGGGATCCCTCTGTGAATGTTGTAGGACAATCTATTTAATTTTCCTTTATAAAGATGGACAATGAAGGCATCCTTGAACTCTTGAGATATAACCTCTTTTTATCATAAAATCCAGAAGATTTCAGTCAACTTTTATATGAGCAGTGGATCCCTGCCTTGTAAATCTCAGCTGGAATAGAATCAGCCACAGAAGAAAGGCCTAGATATTCAAAATCTCTTCTTCAGTTGAAAGCTCTGCTAGTAAGGAATTGACTTCAATCTTAGATAAATGGTCAGTGATTTCAGCATTGACCAATGATAGTCTGCTGAGAAAGTTATAAAATTATATAAACCATCTCTCCAGGATCAGGTCCTTATCATTAATCAATATGGTTCTATCAGTGCTGAGTAAATGAAATATGCTATAAATTGACCCATAAATAGTCTTCAGGGCATAAAAGTGCTTTGGATTGTTACTGTCATTATGAACCTAAATTTCATCTGTCTTTTTACTGAGCCAAAAATCTTGCCTCTCTCTTAGCATCACTTGCATTTTATTTTTGATGAAGTTAAAAGAAAATTTGTCTTCTTAAAGATGGACAGAATATCCTTCTGGTAAACTCTGGGGAGTTTTTTTTTCATTTAATAACTTCTGAATTTCCCCATTATTTTCATCGTCAATCTTTAATTTATGAGTATTCTAGCCCAGATGAGTAAATGCAATGTAGTACACCAAATCTTTGAAAACTACTCACTCCTTTTTCCTGCTTCAATAACAACAAACATAAAGTTCTCTAATCTATTGACTTTAATTGACTTCTCCTGGTTCTTGTCTTACTTGGGACCACCACTTTTGTCAAATGTGAATGTTTAGCTTGGCTATGATCAATTCTACACTGCACTACATATTTGCTTTGTCACTCACATCCTGTCTGTATCTTGTCCTTAAAATGACATACTGTATTAAATGTCAATGTTACTGTGAGGGTGTATCCATGAAATTTTGTTGTGTTTAGGTAAACAAAAGACGATGTTGGTAATGAGATCATAAAACCCATAAGTTTTCAGTAATGACTATTGCTATTGTTGTTTCCAATTTCATTTATCCCACAGATTCCCTGACATGTCTAGTTGTTTGTGCCTATTCTAGCATTAAAGTCACTCAGAATTTTAAGCTTGTCCTGTTTTGGTACATTGATAATAAGGGTCTCCAAGTCTTCATGAAATTTTTTCTTTGACATCAAAATTCATCAACATGGAAGCATACACATTGATAATGCCAGTGTGGTACTTTCTTTCAAGTGTTAAGTGCATTGTCATGAGCATGTTATTTCCTTTTGGGAGGCATACAAGCTTGCTGAGTAGATTAGCTTTGATTGTGAAACCTACAAAACATCACTGCAGCTATTCTAGAAAAACATCTATCCAGCTCTGAGTTCAGTAAGGTAACCTTAATTTGCCAGTCTTATTTCACTCAGCTATGCTATTTAAATAAGATACCTGTTGAGTTCTCTCACAAGAGCTGTTGGTTTTTCAGGTCTACTAGATTTTGTGTTGTTTATAAATATATGTATATTTCACATACCAATGGGGAGTGGAATCACCTTTGCAAAAGTTTTTTTGTGCTTTTCTATTTTTTGACTGTAGGAGAGGATCTCACCTGCTTCAGTAATCAAGTAGGTTAGGTAAAGCAGATGACTTTAAGGGCATCTTTTCAAGTCCCTTCCTCACACCAAGAGATGAGAAGTACAGTCTTTAAAAAGGTTACTCAGCAATTTGGAACTATGCTCAAAAAGTTATCAAACTGTGCATACTCTGACCCAGCAGTGTTTCTATTGGGCTTATATCCCAAAGAAATGTTAAAGGAAGAAAAGGGACCCACATATGCAAAAATGTTTGTGGCAGCCCTTTTTTGTAGTGGCTAGAAACTGGAAATTGAATGGATGCCCATCAATTGGAGAATCGCTGAATAAATTATGGCATATAAATGTCATGGAATATTATTGTTCTGTAAGAAATGACCAGCAGGATGATTTCAGAGAGGCCTGGACAGACTTGCATGAACTGATGCTGAGTGAAATGAGCAGAACCCAGGACACCATTGTACACAGCAACAACAAGACTATATGATGATCAATTCTGAAGGATGTGGCTCTCTTCAACAATGAAATGTTTCAAACCAGTTCCAATTGTTCAGTGATGAAGAAAGCCATCTACACCCAGAGAGAGGGATATGAATGTGGACCACAACATAACATTTTCCTGCTCTCTATTGATGTTTGCTTGCATTGTATTTCCCTTCTCAGATTTTTTTTGTAGATCTGATTTTTCTTGCACAGCAAGATAACTGCAAATATATATATATATACATATTTGATTTGTCAAGTATTTTAACATATTTACATGTAGTAGACTTCCTGCCATCTAGGGGAGGGGTGGGGGCAAGGAGGGAAAAATTTGTAACAAAAGGCTTTGCAAGGGTCAATGTTGAAAAATTACCCATACATATGTTTTGCAAATAAAAAGCTTTAATAAAATAAAAAAGAAAGAAAGAAAGAAAAATAAAAAGGTTGCTCAGCCATCCAGAGGACTGCTAAATTTCACTGCTGCTGTGGTCCAATGAAAAGATGACCCTATGGCCAGAGTCTGCATACAGGGTTGTGAGTAAAGCTCCTAGTGTATCCATACTTGCTAGTTTGTCATTTGCCCATCACCACAGAACTTTGAGATAAGTAAAAATAATAAAACTGTAAGAATGATATCTTTTGCTTTGCAAATAAATTAGATTTAAGTATTCAGAGTCATGCAAAATCACTAATCTCACTCTCTTTTCCAGAGCTGTTGAAATCCAGAGGCAAAACAAAGGTCAAGACAACTGGTGATGACTCTGCATGCAATATATGACCCTGTTTTGTTTTGGTTTTGTTTGGGGTTTTGTTTTGTTTTTATATCTAACCAAGCTCTAAGAGCTCCACAGTGCTTATCTCCACTGCCTGGATGGTCTGGTGAAACGAAGTGCCTATTCCATTGGGGAAGTATTCACATGCTTGTGGTAGATATCCCTCTAACTCACTGATGGATTTGAAGCTCCTGCTTCAACTCATTTAGCCATCTGAAAAAATGGTTTACTGGAGTGTGACTATTTCATATGCCATAGCTACAGCTTCTTAGAGTCACCAAAGGTGGAAAGCAGCCATGAAAGGGGGCTCCCAGTTTTCTCTGAACACTCTTACACCCCATTGTGAAAATAACAGATGAGACAATGTATATAAAAGTTCTTTGGAGCACTAGAAAAATGTAATACAACTACTATTCCAATAGAAGCTCCCACTTGAGATCCCCCATATCTAAAAGCTGCCTAAAGGGTCACATTTTGCATGTAGAATGATTTTTTCACCTCTTAAATTGAAGGCAGAAACTGAGATTAACGACTCTAATTATAGTTCTTTCTATTGTAATGTTATAAGAAAGTTCAAGGTCTTTGCTAACCACTGCATAAATACTCTAACAACAGTTACAGACAGGTAGGTTATATAATCACTCAAGAGTGGGAGATACACCATCAATAGATAATGGACATGTAGTGTGTGTGTGCATGTGTGTGTGCATGTGTATGCAAAATAGTTTTTTCTCCTAAAATATATGATCCAGAGTTTTGACTAAGATCAGTAGGGTACTTAAAAAAGTACATTTTTAGCAAGAAAAAAGGCTGCTTAATTGTTACACAGGACTTTTAGCATGGTCATTTACACTAGTCCAAAGAAAACACTATCTTCTTTATCAATCAGTGAGTTAATTAGTATTTATTAAGCTCCTTCCATGTATCCAACTAGATATGATAAAGAGAAGTAGGTGAGTTTCTGAGACTATTCAAAATTCTATGAGTTTTCTTTTGTGATTATAAAGTGATTGAGGGAAAGGAAGTGCTGAAGGAGACATTCAGAACATTTGTACAATAGCAAATATAACACAAAATGGAGTCAGTTATATTCTCCCAAAAATCTAACAACACAACAGTAACTGTAACAATTATGAAAGTCAAAAATTCAGATGTTCCCCATATATTGTGATATTGTTGCCATCGTAACAGTTACTATCCCTGCTGCTGCTGTGCATATTTATTAATGTTTCTATAACTCTGTATTTAATTGACTGGAAGAACCTTAATTTTGGGGATTCAAGCCCCTTTTGAAATAATGTACTAGATAGAATTGTAAATTAACAGAAAGAGATTTTGTAATTTTAGGAGAAAGGATTTGGATGAAGTTTCAGAAAGTGACAAATGCTATATTATGAAAAAGTTACCCCCAGGGATGTTGTGGGATTGACTGTCCAAAAGAGCTTTAAAAATTCAAGTCTCTTTCTGCCACTCTAATCCAATAGCTATAAAACTGAGGGAAAAAATGTTAAATGGTTTATTCCTGCATGCTAGATGTTAGTATTTCCATTCGTTTTAGAATGAGACCTTATGGAACAAATAAGTCAGGTCTGTAAACTTTAAGAGGGAAAAAGAATAAATTTATTTTGTTGTGATTGGTTTCTATTGTAATCCTATGTAATTTAGTTTATTCTTTTAAAAACATTATTCTGAGATGAGGAATTCCAAAAATGTCAACAGATTGAAAAATGGGTCCATGACCAAAAAATGCTGAGAACCTTTGATCTAACTGACTTTGTTTGAGGAAACTAAGGTCTAAAGAGTTACTTGGTTAAATCAAAGCAACCAACGTATAATAGAATCAAACCAAACAAAAAACCTAGAACTCTGACTCTTCAAGTTGTTTTTCAGTCATATCTGACTGTTCACAACCCCATTTGGGGTTTTCTTGGCAAAGATCCTACAGTGGTTTTCCAATTCCTTTTCCAGCTCATTTTACAGATGAGAAAACTGAGACAAACAGGGCTAAGTGATTTTTTTTCAGGGTAAGCTAGTATGTGTCTGAGGCCAGATCTAAACTCAAGGAGATGAGTCTTTCCTGACTCCAGATCTTCAAAGAACTCTCCCCCCCCAAAAAAAGGAGTAACAAAGAGTAAAACATAACTGAAAAAAATTAAACAACAACCTCTGACTACAGCATCAAAGCTCTTCCCATTATACCCCACTATACTCCAGACTCATTTGTTTATTAAAATTTTTTAATGTAGTCTAAGAAGAAAAAAAAAACCAAAACATTTCCTCCCTAAGGCACCAATATGAGCATGCCACTCATTTGCCTACTACATTGATCATCAATCAATAGTCATTTATTAACTATCAACTATGTTTGGGGACTAGGAGTACAAATATTAAAAAATGAAAAAATCCTTTCTCAAAAAGTTTATATTCCATCCAAAAGAATACATGTTTATATATAGTACTTGCAGAATAATTACATAATAATTAAAAGGTTGTCACATGTAAGGTAGGGAGGCAGGGTACTAGCAGTTGGGCGATGAGAAAATTTGGTGCTTTATTTGTACATTGAAGGAAGTGAGGAACCATATGAGGCAGAGGTAAAGTGACAGGGGAGATAATATGAAGGCATGGAGATGGGAGATGAAGAACTGTCTGGAAAAACCAAAATGAAGGCAATTGAGTAAGACTTTAGGGTTCAGGAAAGTGAGTAATGAGGCTAAGGAAGGCCAATTTCTGGAGGCCTTTAAAAACCAAACAGAAGAATTTTTATTTTATCTTAGTGATGATAGAAAATTAGTTTATTGAATAGGAGAATGATATGATTAGTTCTATAATTAAAAAAGATCACTTTGAGATAACAACATGGAAAATGAACTGGAGTGGGGAAAGACTTAAGGCAAGGAGATCATGAGGAGGCTATTGGAATAATGTTAGTGCAAGGTGATAAGGGATTGAAACTATGGTGGTTTGAGTATAAGTAGAGAGGTGTCACATGAGAAAGATGTTATAGAGGTAAAAACTACAAGATTTGAAAATTGATTGGATTTTTGGGATGAAGTTATATGAAGAGTCAAGGAAAAGTGATGCTATCGTTGTTTTTATTGTTTGTCCTTTGTTCTTGAAGAGGACCACGGTATCAGGGAGATGATGCCATGGCATATAAATGAATTGGATTTAAGTGAGGGAGGACTGTGTAAAGTCACCTGCCTCATTTTCCCCTCCAGAGCCATCTGGGTCCAGTGGCAAGATATAGATCTAGGTGTTTGATATTTGGAAGAAAAAGTAGAAGAGGTATAGAAGAATAACTAGAAAGGATAGTAGGTTTTAGTAAAAAAATGTATTAGGAAAGATACTTTATCTTTAAGGATTGGGGAGATTTAGGCATAATTGAAGGTAGTAAGAAAAAGAAACAGTAGATAAAGAGATTAAAGATTAGAAAAAGAGATAAGATGAAAGTTGAAAATATATAAAACATTGTATCTAATGGCAGCCATCTCTAGGGTAGAAGTGGGAAAGGAAAAAAAAGAAATTCACATGATTAATTTTTAAGCTTTTTATTTTCAAAGCATATGCATGGATAATTTTTCAACATTGACCCTTGTATAGCCTTGTGTTTCAGATTTTTCCCTCCTACTCCCCACCCCTCCCCTAGATAACAAGCAATCCAATATATGTTATACATGTTAAAATACATGTTAAATCCAATATGTATCAACATACTTATGCAATTATCTTGCTGCACAAGAAAATCAGATCAAAAAGGAAAGAAAATGAGTAAGAAAACAAAATGCAAGTGAACAGGAATAAAAAGAGTGAGAATATTATGTTGTGATCCACATTCAGTTCTCACAGTCCTCTCTCTGGGTGTAGATGACTCTTTTCATCACAAGATTATTGGAACTGGCATCGATCAATTTGTTGAGAAGAGTCATGTTCATCAGAATTGATCGTCATATAATATTGATGATGCTGTATACAATGATCTCCTGGTTCTGTTCATTTCATTTAGCATCAGTTCATGTAAGTCTCTCCAGGCCTTTCTAAAATCATGCTCCTGATTGTTTCTTATAGAACAATAATATTCCGTAGCATTCATATACCATAACTTATTCAGCCATCCTCTAACTGATAGGCATCCATTCAGTTTCTAGTTCCTTGCCATTATGAAAAGGTATCTCACAAACATTTTTGCACATGAATTCACATGATTATTATATATTTAAAAGGAATAGCAATTTGTACATATTACACTTGCAGTTTCATGTGCAATCATATTTTTAATCATACTATGTTATAGAAACACTTATTTTATTCCATAAATTAAAAATAAAATAAATAAATGTGAGAAAGGGGCATGTAAAGGAGTTGTCCTGGATAAGAAGAAGGGTCATTTTACTTTCAGAGACTCAAATGAAGAGAGAGCCAGGGGATGATGTCAAGTGATTTTGAGATAAAGGGAGGGACAGCAGAGCAAACTCATGAAGTCTCCATTTTGTCACTAAGAGGTAAATAACTGAGAGAACAGGAGAGTGGAGAGGTGTAAGAATATTGAGGAGAGAAGGCTTGGAATAGCTTCTACAAGAAATAACATAAAGAACCAAATAGAGAAGAATGAGAAGATTGACTCATGGCAGCAATTCAAATTCAGTTAAGATTAGATTTCTAACATAATCAATCACCATAATTATATGACTTTCACCAGCTCCATTTAGCAGCACATGAGTAGGAGTGAAGGAGGCATATGGTAAGAGTAATTCAGTTTTAGGTTTGGCAAGAGAAGAGCAGCAATAAGAAAAGGGGAAAGATTCAAGAGTAGATGACAGTGTAGATTTAAATTGGTTAACTATAGGGTTGAGATTGGGATGGAAAGAAAATGAAGTCAGAGTAAGGGTAATGGCTTGAGAAAATTTTGAGGGATGCAGGGAATGGAAGTCAAGATGAGAGTGAAGAATATATTTAGAAGGGGCGTGACATTGGAAGAGATGGAATGATAGGATATTATGGTTAGATAGTAGAGTGCCAGCATTCTTGATAAAGGAAGTGGAACACTTATGGTTAATGGTTAGATTTAAGGGGTGACCATCCCTGTGTGTGACAAAAGTGAAGTTGATGAATAGATGATAAAATTTAAGGAGATTAAGGAATCATGAATTTAGGGTATCTGAAGGAGTATCAACATGAAAGGTGAGTTCCCCTAGTAGAAGGGTAAAAATTGAGGAGGAAAGAAAGAAGAATAGAATACCTTGGGAAAAGAAAGAATAACTTTGGCATTATTTGACAATAGTCACCATCATGTCTACATAATGAATTACTTAAATAGAGGGAACTTCAAAGGAGTAGAGATAATTGAATGATGGTGACAAAGAAAAATCCTGGAAATGACAGTGATGATTAAGAAATATTATAACTGCCTCTCCAAGACCACTGATGGTGGGTAGAAAGGGGAATAATAAAATACATAGACAGAAAAATAGAAAGATGTAAAGACAGAAATTAAGATCTAAATAGATCTATATAGAGATCTAAAGATAGAGTTCAAGAATCAGATAAATCTGTAGATAGAGATCTAGAGAGCCGTTCTCTCTCTGTCTTTCTGTCTCTGTATCTCTCCCTCTCTCTGTGTTTCTGTGTGTCTTTGTGTGTGTCTCTACACACACACACACACACACACACATACACACACACACACACACACACACAAGATGACAAGAGCTTTAATATCATCTGGAAGAAATCAGGTCTCAAGGATATAAGTAGATGGAAAGAATATTGGAGGAAGAGATCCAAAATGAAGGGAAGTTTGGGATAGGAATTCCAGAAAGAACCATGGAAGATATGGGCACATATAGAGTTGAATATAGAATTGAAGAAGGTAGAAGCGACCCAACAAAAGTAGGGGGTCCTTCTGTGTAGCCAATAATGAAGTGACATAGGCATTGAGAGAATAATAGATATTGAGATTTTTCCAGCCACAGAGATAAAGAGCAGTTAATAGATTGGAATGCCCACATTCTCTTCCAGGAGGAGTCTTTTGCTGCCTGATCCTCCCAGCTGGTAGCAGTGAGACAACTGCTGAGCCTTCCCATCTCTATTTTGATCAAATATAAATTTCTCTGTTTGGCACTTGACTGGATCATAGAGTGTGTGAATGATTGTAATAATAAACATATGTAATAAACATTGTAATAATAAACTTGTATAATAAACATAGAAAGCATATGTACATGTTTATTTTACATTATTCCCTTTCACTGTACAATCTAACCAAATGTCCTTTAAGATTCTCACATTCCATATTTCATCTCTTATCTCCATGACTTATATTTCTTACTTACCATTATCTTATCTCTAGTTTTCTCAAAGTTTAGCCCAAGTTTTATTTTCTACCTGACTTTTCCTGATCTCTTCACTTTCAGCTGCAAATGCTTCATTGCACCAAAACAAAATTACTTTTAAATTTTGTATATACTTAAATATGTACATGTGTTCTCTCTCTCTCCACTTTCTCCCTCCCACCCTGAGAGAGTGAGCTCTTTGAGGAAAAAAAAAAGTGATTTAATCTTTACATTCCTAAGTGCTAGCATAGCACCTGACACCACAAATACTTGCTGATTGACTAACTTACTGGTGAACATTATAAAGGGTATGTGTAACTGGAAAGGGAAGTGGGGGACAGGAGAGGTATAAATGGCATAGAAAGAATGAGGAATCGCAATCTGGCATCCATAATGTAGCATTGGCACTTACAAATATCAATACCACCATTGGAAGGCTTCTATCACATTGATTAAAGCCTCTGCAAAGGATAGATGGAAAGACATGATAACAGTAATATCTTGTGAGAGCAGACTCTAAGATTTAGAGTGGGAAGGAGTTATAGAGATCCAAATCCCTCATTTTACAGGTGAGGAAACTTAAGCTTCAAGTATCCCTGACTTCAATTCATGAACTATTTTTCCTCTACCATACTGCCTCTAATTATACCAGATGTCTAATCTGTATCACTGAAGAGAAGAGCTTTGATGAGAATTGCAAGTATCCCAAAAGCCAGAGATTTAGAGATGTCATTAAAGACCAAAGGGAATAAGAAAACATAGGAATGAATCAATGCATGACTATTAATTGGAATAGTAAAAGTATAATTCAATGAAAATTTGAATAATCAGGAATTTCTTAAGGGAATCATCAATCAATATTTCCTTGTCTCAGGCTTTGAGTGTACAAAAACAAAAATAAAACACAAGAAAGGCAAGATACAATTGTTACATAGTCATGATTTAATAGACAATTGATTCACCACATTAATGAAAACCCCTAAGAAAATAAAACAATCTGCCCTCACCAATTGGGTTCTATCCTGAGAGGTCTATGACTGATGAGCTCAGTTAGAGCACAAGGAGGCCATGGTCATAGATTCCAGTACCACAAGGGTCAGTTAGCTCTACTCTGCTTACATAATGACAGATCACACCCTTAATTCTGGCCAGTACTGCAAGTATAGGCTATTGGTGACAGCAGGGACTCAGCCAGAGTGTGTGACTGAATCAGTCCAAAATCATCTGCTACTGGGAAACAGTCCAAAGCACATTCCTTATTCACCATGATGAATAGTTATCTTTCTGTATGAAGGATCCATACTTTCTTCCCAGTTACAAACTATTCTATCTGCCCTGTCTCCTCTCCTCCTAGTACATTCAGATTTTGTACATTTGCATGAACATCATTTCAACTCCATTCCTCTTTATATGTTGTCTTCTCCTATAACATTGAAAGCTCCTTAAGAGAAGGTATCATCTTTCTTACTTATATTTGTATCTCCCTTGTTTAATGCATGCTTTTTCATTGATTCATAAATAAAAATGCACATTCTAAGAGAGCCTAGAATTAGATTAGCAAAGAACCTCTGAGAGACACTTCTAGTCTGGGTTAAACCTAGACCATTCAAAACATATGATATGTGTCTTGAGCTCAAAGAGGAATCTCCAAAGTAAATGCTCCTTAACTTTTCTTGATAATCTACTTTGGTTTCCAGAAATCTTTTGAACAAATATACAAGGTTCTTTCAAATCCAAAGCATATGCTATATACTCCTCAGAAAGCACACAAATATGTATGTTAAAATTAAAAACTCTAATGGGTTGTACAATGATGATAGTTCTTCCATTTCCAACTCTCTACGAAGAATTTTCAGCTGGGTGTGTTTCTAATCTCTAATCAGAAACTTCTGTGCATGTCATTACTTGTCTATAAATTCATGACGTTTCCTTTGCATGTTTTTTCTCAAAAAGATAGGTACAAAACCGACCTAGTGATTAAATTTAGAACTGTACCAAGAAAGTAAGCACACAGGATTATATATCAATATTTATATATGGTCACTAGGCAATTTTGGAACATTAAATCAATTTTTTAAAAAGCACATATTCTGGTTTTGTTTGTTTTTTCTTCTCTTTAAGACTTCTGTTGGACCCATTTCAAGCTTTGTGAAGGCTTTAGAAATGGGATAACTTGGCAGTTATGTTATCTTAAGATTCCTGTTTGCTAACCTAACTGGTGAGGTCTCCTTTGGGTTCTTTTGCTTTAGCTGTAGAAGGTTAATGGTGTGACTCGCATTTTTTACTGAATTCAGCTTCTCCAGAAATTATATCTGAGGTTGGGTCTCCATAGAAAACTGCCTCTAAATCCATCCTGGTTTGAATTAGCATGAAAGAAGAGTGTGTAAAGCTTCTCTTAAAAAAAAAAAAAAGAAACAGCAACTTGGGGGAAGTTTTAAAATAAAAATACAAATCCTAAGAAATCTACAAAATATTATTCTAGCAGAAATAATAAAAATCTACCGGAAAGAAAAGAACTAAGAAGTTCGAACCCTGACTTATCATCCTAGCTCTGCTATTAACTAGCTATGGGCCTTTGAATATTATTCAACCTCCCTAGATTTAGAACCATCCCTAAAGTACAACAAAAGTAGGGTGTGGAAATTGCTCTGGGATTCATGGTTCTAAAGGCCTTGTTCTACTGATGGCTGAGCAATGACTCAAAAGGCATTAGTTGCAGAAGAGAAGGGGAGTTTCTTTGTCCCAGATGGCACTTAAAAAAACTTCAGATTTAAATACTAAACACAGTGTAAACTGTAGTTCAAGCCTGGTGCATACATTATAAAATCAGAACCAGAGCTCACTCCTCTTCCATTTCCCATCCCCCACTTCCCCCAGCCCTTGTATTTTGCCTTTTTGCCTCCTTCAAGCAATTTTTTTTCCCTCATTCTAACCTGATTTCATAGAAGTATAAATATTCACTGAAGGAAAGGGTGTGGAGAGTACACAATATGTTTGCATATTCCTCAAAGAATATTTCTGATTTTAGTTCCTCATCTTGGCAAGCATTTGTGTTTATCCTTCTATGTCATAAAGATGTGCACCTCTGGACAATCTTCTCCAGTGATGAGGGATTGAGCTCATTTTTGAAAGATGTGATACATGACTGTGATGCTGAAGCTTTAGGAAATGCTATCACTACTAATTTCTCTATTTGGAAGTTCTGTCTTATCTGTCTTTCAAGCTTTATGGGATGTGACCACATCCCATACAAAATGCTCTCTCTTCCCTATCCTCCTACCAAACACGGATACCAAATAGTTTCCTAATTAACCTCCTCCAAAAATAGCAGCTGAGGTACCACACAGTAACAATAGGGAAGACATTAGGAGAAATCCCAGATTATCACAGCTGAGCTGCTGAAAGCTTCTGGCAGCCCTGCTAACAGTCTACTTGACCACTCTCTCTAGCACTTGTGTTTTATAAATAGCCTGAGATTTAGCTCAATCTAATCAATGTACAGCAGCATATCAGACTGAAATACCTATAGGATTTCAAGGGAGTCCAAAATGTCCATCTCTGGTGCACAGACCTAGCTGAATATGACTATTTTTATTGGCAAGGTTCATCTCTTTGCACAATTCCACATGCTCCTAGATAATTCACCTGTGCACAGTCCCAACTGAATTTCTTCATTTTATGTTAATTATTAATGTTACTCATCTTTATTAGGCCTCTGTCTACTTGACCTCTCCTCCAATCTTGTCTTGAGAGATATTCTATTGCTTTTTTGATGTGCTTTAGAGAAAAAGTACCTAATTAAGATATATTCTGTACCCATTCCCATACCTGGTCCTGGAGACAATAAACTTTATGCTTCAGGTTTTTGTCTCTTGCAATCTGGAATCTGCTTTACTTCATATTTATCCTGTTACTCAATGGAAATAATAATATCAATAAGGATAATAGCATTTACATAGCATTTTAAGGTTTGAAAATCTTATATTATCTCTTTTGATCCTCACAATAATCTTGTGAGGTGAGTTATTATTGTCAACCCCTTTATACAAATGAGGAAACTGAAGCAGACCGAAATTAAATGTCACACAATTTTTAATTAACTGAAGCAAAATTCAAATTCAGGGGGGTTTGACACCGAGTCCAGAGCTTTATCTACTGAGATTTGCATATTTAAGTTTAGAGATGAGGATGGTAGTATGAATTTTCCAAGAATCACATAGCCCTATTTCTTGTATAATTTATGTGTAAATTGAGAACATATGAATCAAATGAAAGTTGAAAGATTTATCAGCAGGAATTTTCAAAAAGAAAATGCTGAGTGAGAGCTCATATATAAGCCCATTTCCCCATCATTGCCTCAAAACAGTGAGAAATGTGCAATAAATAAAATGAAAGAACAACAATGGGAAAAAAGTTAAAAAGAAAAAGAATTAATCACAAAACTTCAATGAAACTCAATCAACATTTATTAAGTACCTACTATGTGCCAGGCAATGTACTTAATGCTTGAGTTACCAAACCAAAAATATACTCTGCTTCTAAAAGCATGCATTCTGCTTGACAGAGAAAAGAGACTAAGAATAAACAACCCCCCCCCAAATTTTATCATAAGATAAATTCCTTGAAAAAGACTTTTACATCATTATGATCATTTCTTCTCTTCTCACTCCATTCTAAGTTCCACAGTTTAGCTTCTGACATCATTCAACTCAAACTGTACTTTTCTAATTTGATGTCCTTTTCTCAGTCTTCATCCTTCTTGACCTTTGCAGCATTTGACAATGTTAGTCCTTTTTATCCCCTCCTTTGATATATCTTCATCTGTGTCATACTTAACTCTTTTTTTTCTCACAATGCTTTATTCCTGAATGATCTCATCACAACCATGGGACTGATTATCACCTCTATGCAGACGAGTTCCAGATGTATCTATCCTGTCAATTAAAAAAAAACATTTCTTAAACATCTATTATGTAACAGGCACTGTGATAAACTAAATATTCAAACAAAGAAAAGCAAAAAATAGTCCTTGCCCTCAAGGAGTTCATAGTCTAATAGAGCAGACAACTCTTAAATGGCTATGTGCAAACTAAATATATACATGACAAATTGGGGGTAATCTCGGAGGAAAGGCAGTAAGATTAAGGACTGAAAGAGTCTTGTCACAGAATGTAAGACTTAAAAGAAGCCTGGGAACATAGGAGGTAGAAATAAAGAGGAAGAGAATTTGAGGTATGGTAGATGATATATATTCAGTCATTTCATTTGTGTACAACAATTCATAATCCCTTTTGGGGTTTTCTTGTTAAAGATAGTGGAGTGATTTGCCATTTTCTTCTCCAACTCATTTTATAGATGAGAAAATTGAGGCAAACAGGGTGAAGTGACTTGCCAATGGTTATACTGCTATTAAGTGTCCAAGGCCACATTTGAATTCAGGAAGATGAGTCTTTTAGCACTCTAGCCACTGTGCCACTTAGCTGCCCAATGGTGGATGATAAACTGGTGAAAAGACTTCTGAGTTTAGAAAAACGGGGTGTCACATGTGAGAAACAGCAAGGAGACTAGTGTCACTGGTCTCTGTAAAGGGTAGTAAGATATAAAAATATCTTGTAATAAGACAAGGTTATAAAGGACTTTCAAAGCTAAATATATTATATTTTATCCTTTAGGTCAGAAGTGTCATAAGCCATATGCAAGCCACAATACTCTCATATGTGACCAAAATAAGATTAAAATATAATTGGGAAGTGTTTAATTAAAAAAAAACTATAATAAGGCATATATAATGTTAATTTGTGGTTTTTAAAGTCATTATGTGGCTCATACTATGTGTGGCTTAAGGGCCTCCATTTCTTCTTTTTTTTAAAGCTTTTTATTTACAAAACATATATATGGGTAATTTTTCTGTTCCAAATTACTCCCTCCTTCCCCCCACCCTCTTCCCGACAGTATATAGTCCAATATATGTTAAATGTGTTAAAATATATGTTAATTCCAATATATGTATACATATTTATACAGTTACCTTGCTGCACAAGAAAAATCGGATCAAGAAGGAAAAAAAAACTGAGAAAGAAAACAAAATGCAAGCAAACAACAACAGAAAGAGTGAGAATGCTATGTTGTGGTCCACACTCAGTTCCCACTGTCCTCTCTCTTGGTGTAGATGGCTCTCTTCATCACTGAACAATTGGAACTGATTTGAATCATCTCATTGTTGAAGAGAGAATAGCCTCCATTTCTATTTGAGTTTGATACTACTGTTGTAGGTAATTATGCCACTGGATTTTGTTGAGTAGGAATGATATGGTCAGAACTACTTTTTAAAAGATCACTTTGACAACTGATTGAAAGATGTTTTAGCCAGTCTCTTAAGTTCCAGTCTTAAATTATCAACTGACTCTTAAATATCTTGAACAGGATGATTTCTCAAACTCAACATGTCTAAAATATGTTCTTGAACTTTCCTTGCAAACTCACCTCTATCCCAAACTTTCCTATTACTGTTGAAGGTCCCATCTTCCTTTCAGTTACCTAGATTTTCAACTTTAGTGCTATCCTCAACTACCTAGTATTAGCTCTCTTCTCCATTCTGGCCACTGACCTCTCCAACTTCCTTTAAACTCCAACTAAAATTTCACCTTCTATAGAATGTCTTCCACAACAACCTCTCTTAGTTGCATTGTTTTCCCCTGATAATTATTTCATATTTTTCATATATAGAGCTTATTTGGTATACATTTATTTGCATGTGGTCTCCACCATAAGATTGTAAACTCCTTGAGACAAGAGGCTCTTTTGTCTCTTTTTGAATCCTTAGTAGCACATGTCTGACATATAGTAGGTTCATAATAAATATTGATTGGCTGATTGATCATTAACAGAATTGGAAGGGAGCTACATAATCCTGAAGACTATTTTGAATTTTTCTTTCTTTTGAAGATGCCATGATCAAAAACTTCATTATGAAGTGAACAACCTATGTGATTCACCTATTGAGACTTGGCAAGGCTGATCATCATAAAGTATATCCAATCTGTTACTGAACCATACTCAAAATCTTTTTAGCATGATAGAAGCTTTGTTCCATTGGCATAGTCATCAAGAACTCCAGCACTTTATGATGAGGGCTTTGTAGAAGTTCCCAGAAATTTACAAAAGGTAAAAATTCGGGAAGGAAGCCATTGATAAAAATGATGATTTAAAATATCTATATACAAAAGACAAATAATGAGTAACAAGCAAGGTAAACTAGAAATCTTAATATGAAAAGATATATCTGACACTTATAGGTATCACAGAGACTTGCTAGGATGAGACCTATGACTGAAATAAATCTCTGAAAGTAGGTAATAATCAAAAATAAAAATAATAGCTAGTATTTACAAAGCCCTTTAAGGTTTACAGAGCAATTTACAAATATTAGTTTATTCTTACAATAATCTGTGGGGATAGATTCTTAATTAATTCTTAATTTCCATTTTATAGACAAGAAACTGAGGTAGATAAAATTTAATAACTTGGCCAAGATCATAGAGCTAATAAGTATTTGATGTTGGATTTGAACTCAGAACTTACTAATTCCAATTTCATAACTTTATCTATTCTGACATCTAGATTGCTTTTATTTAAAAGAAGCAAGATAAATTTTTAAAAAGCGGCCTTTCTTCTGCTGTGGTTGCCACTGGGGCTACAATAACACCACAGCCATGGCCAGCTGATACTCCAAGGCCATGGGCCTCAACAAGGACTACAAGATTATGAAAAATGTTTTGAAGCCATAGCACTATGCCACAATGAGCATTTGATCAAACACACCAAATTTGTGACAGATATGATCCAGGAGGTGTGTGGGTTTGCCCCTTATGAGAGGCAGGTCATAGAATTGTTAAAGGTGTCCAAGGACAAGCAAGCCCTTAAGTTCATCCAAAAAACAGGGGAAATTCACATCTAGGCCAAGATAAAGAGAACTCAGCAACGTCCTAACTATCATGAGGAAGGTTGTTGCCAATAAAGACTAAACTAGACCTTGTCTACTTTATCCTCTTAGCTAATAAAGATTTGACAAATGGGGAAAAAAAGTTAGATGCATGTTAAGATTGTATTTTAAGATAATATTCTCCACTCTCCAGACAACTAAGCACATCTATAAGTTGCAGTCACTCAGGGATTTCCTGTACTAAAGGATTTATATATGCAATTGAGAATGGTGTGGCTGTATAGGAATTCATATTGAAAAAGATAGTTATCTTCAAATATATGAAGCATTATTCAGACACAAGTAAGTTAGCTAGATTTTAAGGCCCTTGCTGACTTTGAGATTCTTTGAATCTGGGTTCCTCTAAGAATATCTTTTCCCCAGTAGTTTGTGATCTTAATTTTATGGAACCAAGAGTATGCTGGCAAATGTTTGACAACCAGCTCTATGGAAGAGATAGAGGGGAATGCATGCATGATACATTTCAAAGTTTTAATTTGCATTATTAATATTTTCTCCACTTCTTCCTTAAATGTAGAAATGAACAAAACAATAAATGACTTTTTAAACATTCCCAGAAATTAACAGAAGGCAAAATTCAAGAAGAAAACCATTAATAAAATAATTTCATTGTCCATATTCCCCTCACAATCTCAATTACTATAATTTTGAGTATCATATCTATGAAGAGGGTTCAAAAAATCTATTATCTGCTCCCTAATTTGTCCTCAACTCATTATCCTCTTTTACCCCTGATCAGTTTCATGTCTTTTATTTTTACCTGTATAACATCTCTCCTACAAGCCCAGGTCCCTCTTCTGACATTGTAACCAGACTGTTATGGATCTTCATCATCTCTCAGCTGAGCTATTGTAACAGCCTGTTGATTGGCCAGCCTATCTCAGATCTCACCTTATTTCATTCCATTCTCCACTAAGCTGTCAAGTAATTTTTCTAAAGTTAAGGTCTAGCCATGTCATTTCCTCTCCAACCAGAAAAACTCTACTGCCTCCCTGTGATCTCCAGGATGAAACATAAAATCTTCTGTTTGTTTTTCAAAGACCTCCATAATCTGCCCTTTTCTAATTTTCCAGACTTTCTAGACCTTACTTTCACAATGTCTCAATATCCAGAGACATTGGCTTCAAACAAGATAGCCTGTCTCTCAACTCTGCATTTTTATTAACTGTCTCTCATTCTCTTCTTTCTTAACTCTACCTCTGGCTTCTCTAGCTTTCTTTAAACATCAGATAAAATTCTCCCTTTCACACAAACTTTTCCCTACCTCCTTTCATGTTACTGTCTTCCCTCACTGATTATCTCTAATTTATCTTTTATATAACTTGTTAATACATAGTTGTCTGCACCTCGTTTCCTCAATTCAACTATGAATCTTAGAGAGTGGGACCTCTCTTTTGCCTTTGCCTTATTTTTGTATCCCCAGCACTTAGCACAATACCTGGATTTAATAAATGTCTATTGACTGGCATTTTGCATTTCCTTGATAGAATATAAACTCCTTGAAAGCAGAAATTGTTTAAATTTTTCTTTATAATTTAAACACTTGCAACAATTACATGTACTAGATACTTAATAATATTTGTTGAACTAAAGATATATTTAGGTATTCCTAGAAAAAGACCAGAGGTGAAACCTACCACCACTGGTGAATAGTTCTAATTGTTAAAAAGTTTTTCCTTACCTCAAGATTAAGTTTTCTTCTTTACATCTTTCACCCAGTACTTCAAATTTTAAGCAGAAGACTAATCCCTCCTCCATTTGACAGGCTTTCAAATATTTGAAGTCAACCATTATGTCCATCTTGAGTGTTATTTTTCTTTGTCTAAGCATCATTAGTTACTTCGACTTAATCTGTATTCCACAAATGCTGAGGGCAATCTGTATATATCTTTATTTTTTTATTCCTTTATTCTTTTAGTCATTCATCTATCCATTTATTTATTTATATATGTGCATCTGCGAATATCTATGTATATGTGCTTATACATAAATGCACTATGTGTATGTATACATATATATGCATATGTTTTATATATATTATACACACACACATATATAAAATCAATTACACTTTCCTAGTAATAACTAATTAAAAGGGTGTTGAAATTGTTATTGGAGGAGTTGAAGAGAATGCAAACTAGCTCTAGACCCTGATAAGATTAGCTTCAAAAAAAATTGAAGTTAATGTTATAATTGGGGGTAAGAGAGAATAGACAAGACCTGGGAATCTTGATAAGGGATTGCAGTGGATATTAAGAGTAAAAGAAAGGAAAATAAATGGAGAACTTCAAACGTGTAATCCAGACACTGAATTGGTTGGTTAAAAGCCACTTTGGCATCTGAATAGAGAGTAAAATGATCAAGTTATGAATAATCCTAACTGACCAAACTATCACAGGTCAAAAATAACCTAGTTCTTTGTTTTCTAGATTCCATCCCATCCCCAACTCCATAAGAATTTAATTTGTGTTGAGCAACCAAGTCTTCTTGGCTTAAAGAGAAACATTAGTTGTTGGGGATTTTTTCCTCCAAAATATTTATAGCTTGACTAAGCTAATTTAAAACATATAGTGAAAATACAGGCCATGGCTTATGGAGTTTTTTTTTTCCCTTAATGCAGTTGTAGAATTAGCTATACATTTTTCTTTATTTGTACACCATTTCTTGCTATACAAATATTTTATCAGTAAAGTTCTATAAAAAACAAGACTGCATATATTAGATGCTCATTGTGTTGAATAATGTACTTGACAATTTTTGTTTTTTAGTGTCTGATTAGAGTGTATTTTTTAGTTGGATTTTTCTTGTAGTCATAAATCCAAATCTTGAGGCATCTGATCACTGAACAAAAAATTGGACCAAGCTCAGGGTGAAATGTGATATTTAGCAGCATGATCTATCTGGCAAAGGATTCCAAAATTTGTCTTGTAATCCAGGAAAACCTGAATCTTGCCATGGAAGATAGCATTTTCCTTGAGGAAAGTGCACTAAGTGCACTAAATAGAACACTATATCCCCATTTTATTCTAAGATGTTTCAAAATTTACCTTATGACCCTTTTGATTTTGGCAATCAATCACCCTAATTTACTTTTAAAAAGCAGTAAAATTTGATTCTGTTTAATAAAGACAATAAAAGGGGCCTTTGAAACTATGTTTATGGAAGGCAAAAGAAAAGAAAAAGGAAAAAGAAACTATACCTACCCTAAGGAGAAGAGGTAAAGGCTTTAACAGGATAGTTAAAAGAAAGAACAAATACTCCATTTCTATGTTACTTTTGTCTTCTGCATCAAGGAGAATAATTTTCAGACAAAGTCTAAGATAAATGCTGTTGGTTATTAATTATTATCCTTCATTCTTGAAGAGGACCAAAAAAGACATCACTGTGTTAGAATCAAGTTATTGTGTGTCCAACTATGGTTAATCAGACCAATATGGGCTTGAAGTGGATTTTCTAAATTTGCACATTTTTCTCATTTCTTTTGAGCTACTTTAATTCTGCTTTGTTCATAGAGCACTGCACTCTCTCTGATGAGGACAGAACATGCTGGCTCATCTCTCATGTCTCTCATGTCATCCAATCAATTCCAAAGTTCATAAGAAAGAACTTGACAATGTCCTTGTGTTACCTTTTCTGAACAATATGTGAGTGCTTGCCTTGTTTGAGTTCTCCAGAAAATAGTATTTTTGGCAATTGTATTTTGGTATTCAAATAACATGACCAGCCCATAAGAGTTGCACTCTCTGCAGTAGAGTTTGAACACTTGGCAGTGAGAAAGAATCTCAATGTCTAGAATCTTATCTTGCCAGGTGATCATCAGAATCTTCCCAATACAATTCAAATGGAAGCGATTCAATTAATTGACATGGTGCTGCTATATTGTTAAGGTCTCACAGATGTGTAACCATGAGGTCAACACAACAAATCTGTAGATCTTCAGTTTGGTACTTCAGTACTTCTTCTTTCCTATGGAACCTCCCCAAAACTGAACTAACTCTGGCAATGCTTGTGTCAACTTCATTATCAAAGTGTACATTCCTAGAAAATATATTGCCAAGGTAAGTGAATTTATCTACGGAATCTACAGCTTCTCCATTTACTGTAACTGACAGTTCCACATATGGATGGTGTGACTCTGGCTATGTCAATTGTTAGGCCAAAATTAGCACAAGCAGCAGAGAATACATACATCCTTTGTGGTATCTCAGAGAATTTCTTGAGTGCACAATAATTTACAAACCAAAAATCATGCACTAATACTCTATACACTTTAGTCTTAGCTTGTAGCCTTCTCAAGTTGAAGAATTTGCTATCAGTGTGGTACCTGACTTTGATGTGATATTAGTTCTCATCAAAAGTGTTTGACAATACAGCCAAAAATATCATGCTAAAAAATATGGGAGCAAGCACACAGCCTCATTTCACTCCATTGGTGACTGGGAACATGCAAGAGCATTATCCATTATCCAAAATCCAGACGAGTGTGCTGTCATCAAATTAACACATAATATTGATGAATTTCTGTAGGCAACCAAATTTTGACATCATTTTCCATAAGCCCTCACAACTAGAAATATCAAAGATCTTGCTCAGATCTACAAACATTGTGTACTGATCTCTTTTCTGCTCCTAATGTTTCTCCTGAAGTTGTCAGGCAGCAAACACCATATCAACTGTGCCTCAGCCCTTTCTGAAGCCACAATGGCTAATAGGAAGATGATGATCTTCCAGGTGAAGGATCGGCCTATTAAGGAGGACTCTGATAGGAATCTTGCCAGAATGACTAAGAAAGACCCACTCTCCTTCAGTGATTGTCATAGAACAATCTTTTCTCTTTACATTTATAGAGATGGACAATGAACTTGAACTCTTGGGGGATAATCTCCATTTGCCATATAACTCAGAAAATTTCAGTCAGCTTTGGTATGAACAGTGGACCAACCTCCCCACCTTGTAAATATCAACTGAAATGGAATCAGCACCAGGTGTTTTGCCATACAAAAGGAGCCTAATGACATTAAAAAACTTCTTCTGCCAGAATTTCAAGTAGAGAGGGATTAACCTCATCCTGAGGTAAATAGTCAGAGGCTTTAGCAGCAATTGATAATGATCTGTTGAGAATACTATGGAAATGTTCATTCCATCTCTCTAGGATCATGTCCTTGTCATTAATCAATGTGGCTCCATTAGCACTGAGTAGTTGAGACGTATTATATATCTTTGGTCCATAAATAGTCTTCAGGGCATCATAAAAATGCTTTGGATTGTTAATATCAATATTAAACTGAATTTCATCTGCCTTCTTACTGAATCAAGAATGTTGCATCTCTCTATTCTTTGCTTATACTTTATCTTTGATGGAATTAAATGCTGCCTTCTTAGGGCTGGATGAATTATAGTAAACCCTGTGGAGTTCTTGTTTTTTATTTAGCACCTTCTGAATTTTCCCATAATTTCTGTCAAATCAGTCTTGATGTTTGTGAGTGTTTGTGAGTGTTCTGACTCAGGTAAACAAATGCAGTGCTGTACACCAAATCTCTGAAAATTGCCCACTCCTTTTCTGCTCTCTATTCATGCCAACTCTGTATTGATTCAATTTACCTTCCAAGTTTGAAACAAACTATTCCCTCTCAGATAAATGCTCTAGTCTGTTGGCATTAATTCTCCTGGTAGTCATTTTGCCTTGAGGCTGCTGCTTTTGTTGAATGTGAATATTCAGCTTGAAGAGGATAAGACTATGATTAGTTCAACTACCACGCATTTCCTTTCTCACTCCCACATCCTCTGTCTCTTCCTCTTTCAATCACATAATCACTAAATGCCAATGTTTGATATAAGGGTGCATCCATGAAGTTTTATTGTGTTTACGTAACTGGAAAACAGTGCTGGTGATAAGATCATGAGTCTTCAGTAGTAAGTGACCATTACTATTTCCAATTGAATTCCTCCCAAGGACTCCCTGCCATCTCTAGTCATCACCCAGAATTATAAGCTTGTCCTCTTTTAGTACATTGATAATAAAGGTCTCCAGGTTTTTCAATTTTTTTTTTCTTTGATCTCATTAGGGTTCAACATGTTGGGAACATAGGTACTGATTATGGTGGTATGGCATTTTCCTGCAAGTGGCAATTGCATTGTCATGAGCCAGCCTGCCATTCATTCCTTTTGGAAGGCATAAAAGCTTGTTGATTAGATTAGTTTTGATCACAAAACCTACATCAGCTTCATTGTGCTCCTTTTTATTGTGACCACTCAAGAAGAATGTGTATCCAGCTCCAATTTCTGTAAGCTGACCTTCATTTGTCAGCCTTGTTTCACTCAGGGCTATTATTTGGACATAATACCTACTGAGTACTCTTACAACAAGAGCTGTTCATCTTTCATGTCTACTGGATTTTGCGTTCTTTATAAATATATGTACATTCCATGTACCTATGACAAGTGGAATCATCTTTACAAAAGTTTTTGTACATTTTTGTTTTTTAACTGGAGGGTAGAATCCTGCTTACTGTGATAATCAAGCCAAGGTTAAGTTAGGTGAAGCAGACAGTTTTTAGGGCTCCTTTTCCTTCCTCACATCAGGAGGTGAGCAGTGAAGTTCTTAAAAAGGTTACTCAGACATCAAGGGCTGAATCCCACTGCTGACTAAGTCCTGTGAGAAGATAATCCTACGACCTGGGCCATCTGTCTGCAGGATTGTGACTACAGCTCCCAGTGTATCTGTATCTGAAGCTTCATCACTTCTCTGTCACCATAAAACTTTGAGATAAGTAAAAATGATAAAATTGTAAAAGAACTGTCCTTTGATTATGCATAAATTGTATTTAAATGAGGTAGAGTTGCACTAAATCATTGGATTTACTCTCTCTTCCAGAGTTATCACAGTCCAGGGGCAGAACAAAGTCAAGATGACTGGTGATGGTGTGAGATACAGTGGATGACTTTGGCATCTTCAGTGTCTGACCAAGAGCCAAACCCTCCTTAGCTCCTGCTTTAATTGCCTTCATGGCTATTGCAACAAATTGTTGTTGCCCATTCCACCAGGGGTAGTCTTCACATGTTTGGAGTAGACACCCCCCAAGTCACCAATGGATTTGAGAATTCTTTAACCCATCTGCTGAAGCTTACTCAGGTATGGCTGCTGTGCATACCAAGCTTCTTGGAGTCACAGGTGAGAAGTAGATCAGGTGGACACCAAAAGTGGAAAGCAGACTTGAAAGGGTTTCAGCAGTCCTCATACCAGAGGTACTAGTCTTCCTTGAATGTACCCTACACAACCACAGTTAAGAAGAAAAAAAAGCACAGGATAAATGAGGAAATAGTAATTAAGCTTTGGTCTTCTTTAAATGAGTTCAACCTCTTACTTTGAATAAATTATAGTTACCTCTTCCACATCTCAATTTACCCCATGGAGTATACCCCATTTTATATCATGGGTTGGTATAAGAAATGACTATAAATGGGAATCTGTGGGGAAATTTTGTTGAAGCCGCAGATGACACATGAAGGCCAGCAAATAATACAAAAAAAGTTTAGAAACTCAGAAATCCTTAACCCAAATTTTACAGTAAGGTACTATAAACACCCCACAAAGAAAAAAATTTAGACTTCTCTGGCACAAGGGGAAAGCCAAAAAATATTACATGGATTCTCCAAATCATGGAGGCACTATATATACCCCTGGCCCCCAAAGATGTGGAAGGAGTAACTGTATTATCCCGTTGATACTAAGAATTTGTAACTATGACTATTGAATCTCAGTAATCTTTAAAGAATCTAGGAGAATGAAAGATCTCACAGGATTAGAAAAAGATAAAAGTTATCACAATTTTCAAGAGGAAGACAATAAGTCTGATTTTTTTTTTATGCCTGGTAACATTTCTGAATATATTTTATTAAACAGATGTTCCCAAACATTTAGGAAGTAAATAAGTATCTACTTATAATATCCCAGGCATCATGTTAAATATAAATTTACAAATATCATCTAATTTGATTCTTACAATAAGCTTAAAAAATAGAGACTCTAAATTATCCCTTTGTTTTTACAATTAAAGAAACTGAAGTAGAAAACAATTAAGTAATTTGTCTAACACTGACCAAACTCAGGTCTTCCTCTAGGCCTGCAGCTTTATGCACTACATACTTCTAAGAGAAAGTGATGATTATTAAAAACTGATGTGTTCTTTAAGATCAAGCCATGTCAGAGTAAACTAAAGGTTCCTAGATTTTTAAATGAGGGAAAAGTATCTCTATTTTATTAGCTATTTGACAGAGCATTACCCATTATCCTTGTGGAAAAATGAAAAGATATTTATTACATCATAAAACAATTAGGTGAATAAGAGTTAGCTGAACAATTGGATCTGAAGAGCATTTATACATTTTAAAAAGTTATTTATTTAATGCTTTTATTCAGTGTATGTGAGAAAGAGTCAGATTCAGAGAGAAAGAGAGAAAAGACAAACAGAAAAAGAGTGAAACAAAAACAGAGACTGAGACAGAGAGAGAAAAGACAGACAGAGAAAGAGACAGACACACAGAGAGAGTACTATGCAATTAATGGATCTATGTCATTCTGTCAGGAAGTCTATATTTGCATGCTGCTACAAGTTGTCCTGGGCCTTCTGCTGTTTACCATTTTTATCAGTGATTTAGGTAGATGCAAAGATGACTTGCTTTGTGGATGACATGAAAGTAAATGGGATACCTATTATGTTGAATGACAGAAACAGAATCTATTACTATGGAATCTTTTCTTTATTCTTATAAAGGATTCCTAGTTCCTTTGACTATTTTCACCACCCTCCTCCCCAAGGCTAGCAGCGCTCTTCTGGTTTTCTTTACTTCTCTACCTTTTCTGCACCCTCTTGTCAGTCATTTTGGTATTGATTAGCTAATGGCAGGAAGGGAATAAGCATTTATTAAAAATCTACTATATGCCAGGAACTACATTATATGTTTTACAGCTGTTATCTCCTTTGGTCCCCACAACAACCTTGTGACAAAGGATTATTATCCCTATTTTACAGTGCTGAAAAAACTGAGCTAGACAGATATTAATTGACTTGTCCAGGGAAACACAGCTAGTAAGCATCTGAGGATAGGCTTGACTTCAGGTTTTCCTGACTCCAGGTATGGTACTCTCTTCACTAGGTTACCTAGATGCCTCAAAAATAACCCTTTAACACTATTTATCCTTTTTATTTTCTACCATGACACCAATCTATGTGAACCATTGATATTGGCTTGATTGCTTTGGCCCCATAATATAGTGCAATACTAAAAGTAATCAATCCAGAAGCTAGGTTATTATCCATCCCAACGATCATCCTTAGCCTCTTGTTGAATGCCAAAGTTAAAGTTCTTTGCATCCCTGTTTTTCTGCCCTGTTGTTGTTCAACCTTTGTACTCAAAGAAAACCAATGACATTACAATGTTGGGGTCAAGTGTGTTCAACTATGTATTTGGCTATGGCTGTTTAGTCCAATACAAGCTCTGATGGCTCTACCACAGTTTGGGCACATTTGAACATTTGGGATGGAGGTATTTTTTTCTTAATTCTTTATTTTTAATTTTTTTCTTAATATTTTTTTCCTAATTCCTTATTAGGTGATTTAGAAAATATCTTCAT
>JAJPUD010000247.1:450352-482374 GCA_023553655.1 Myrmecobius fasciatus
CTATTTTGCCTTAATCCATTAAAGAAGATAATGGCGGGGCAGCTAGGTGGTGCAGTGGATAGAGCACCAGCCCTGAAGTCAGGAGGACCTGAGTTCAAATCTAGTCTCAGACACGTAACAGCTGTGTGACCCTGGGCAAGTCACTTAACCCCAATTGCCTCAGCAAAAAAAAAAAAAAAAAAAGAAGATAATGGTAAATCATATTCCAGTATCATTGCCCAAAAAACTCCATGGACAGCATTGAGCTCTAAGATCCACAACAAAATTTGTCATTTCTATAATGAATAATACGTTTCATCATCAGTACCCTGGAATCATGTATAGTCATTGCATTGATCATACTCCTTAGATTTCTGTTAATTTTTTTAAAATTAGAGTTAATAGAAAAAGAGCTACAAATGTGAAAATTGCTTGCATTTTAAGATAAGGTTACTATATTATTAGTTCTACTGGTTTACTTTGTTACAAGAAACATAGAATAGAAGTAATTTATAAATGTTTGTAATATAAAAAAATTCACATAGATAAAAATTTACAAAAATATTTTCTGGATAGAATTTGTTGACTTTTTAAATAGAAAATTTCCCCAAGTACTACACTCTCATCCTTCTTCATATGCATAAAGACTAGGGAGGGGAAGAGAAGCAAAAGTATTGCATCAGTGGATATTGTTAAAGCAATAAATTGGCTTGCAAATCGGAGTTTCTGGAGGAATGTCTGAGAATAAGGAGGCTTCACCCATACAAGTGGGATGACTTTCTCTTCCAGTTTTGGTCTCAACTACTCTGAGCACTGGCAAAGTGATCACTGGCTTTCTAATGATATGCTAAGCTGTGATTCGTGATGGAGAGTGCACAAGCAGAATCCACTTTGGAACAAAGCTATTGCACTGACATATAAGTGTAGAGCATTTAGAAATGAGTCACCATGTAAAATGCTGCAGGTGATGATTCACCAAGACAGAGTGAAGGAGAACAAACAGAATTAGTGGCCAATGTTCCCAGAGAAACTCACTGGGTCCCAACACACAGATTTTATTAGACTACATCACACAGGCCAAGGGCCAGGAAACTGGTAGAGCTGACATAATGTGCTGATTGACCATAATGGAAATATGCTAGTACTGGAGGGCTTGGCACCTGAAAAAAAAAGTCTTTTGTCAAAGTAGGAAGTATTTCAAGGCAGCAGGAGTTGGTGGTTTCTAGTCCTGGGGTCTTCATGAAGCTCAGCTGAGTTCTGATCAGTAGAAAGAGGAAGAAGATTTGTCTGGAGTAAGTCTAAAAACAGCTGACATTCAAATACAACATTTGGAATCATTTTCAACCTAAGCTACCTAGAGGCAACATTCCCTCTCCCAATTTTAAATTTAAACCATTCTTCTCATTTCAGACTCTCTGATATAATCTGTTTTTTATAGGACATCAGGATTTTGAGCATAACACATGCATGACCCCTTTGCAAAATGGAAGAGATTTTTAAACATGTAAATTTGCCTTCTCCACATTCTCACTCCCCCTACAACTTTGGGCTAAACTTAAGGTCCTCAACACCACACACATGTGCACACAGGCACATGCATGAACACACACACACACACACACACAACCATTTGGAAGGAGAGACGGAAATATTCCAGAACAGAGATGGAAAGAGGTATGGAAATGATAAAATTAGCTTCCCAGGTTGGGGAAGAAAATTGCAAAGAGCTCACAGGCCAAGGATAGCTGGCTGACTCATTAATTGGCACCAGAAGAAGCTGTTTCCTCAGTCACTCTTTGGGATAAAAGGCTCTGGAAGAAGTGTGATGACTTCAAGCAAGAGTACTCAGGAAAATACAAAGGCTCATTTCACTGCTCTTGGGATCTGGGTGGAGTGGGTTAATGGGTTAAAAGCTTAACAGAAGACACATTTTTTAAAGCACTAAACAAGGAGCAAATATCCCTATGATTGTAAATCCAGTCTAACTCTGCCTTTTCCACTGTTGAATTAAAATAAATAAACAAAAACAAAAATCCTTCCACTATTTCTTGATGGAATTTAAAAGCTCATGATCTCTCTTAAAATAATATCTCCATCCTAATATCAATAAACAGATCCAAGCTATGCCCAGTCTTGAGACTGAACATACATGGACTTGGATATTTAACAAATAAGGTGTGTTATGTACATTGTCTAGAAAAATTGCCTGCAGTCACAAGAACTTAAAATACCAGCACATGTACCACATCCTCAATTTTTCATTAAATGATTTAGTTCTGGGTGGCCACAATACAGCTGTGTGGTGTAGCAACAGCACTGGACTAGAAGATTTGGGATTGGTTTTCTTCTACCTTAGCTATTGGTCCCTTCTCAAGGTCTCTACTCCAGGAAGCAAAAAGGTTGGACTAGGTAGCCTCTGAGATCCCTCTCAGCTCTAGCTCTATAATCCCTTATCTATAAGAATAATTCTATCTCTATATCCTATGATCCCACCATTTTTGCCAAGTAATTGTTCAATGGAAGAATCACTTTGTTTTATCTGGACAGAAGAAGTATTCACAGAATTGATTTATCTTGAACTTGCCAAGAGATCACTTTTCTAATTTTCAAATATTTTCTTCCTCTGACTACATTTCATGTCTACAAAATTACAAATGTCAATTCTTTCCAAAAGTTCAGTATCACATCTAAGCAATGTGATACAGTAGAAAGGCAACTAGTTCTGGCAGAAGAACTTGTGTTCAAATCCAGCCTCTTGTGCTCATTACCTTTTTGAGTTTGGGCAAGTCACTTAACTCTCTTGGCCTGTTTCCTCCTAAGCAAAATGGGGGGTGTAATTGGACTGGATAGTCTCCTCTTTAATTCTAGATCTAGTTTTCTAGAATTACTTTTTTTCTGTAAGTTGGAAGAGAATTTAGAAATAATTTATTTCACCCTCAATCCTCATGTAAAAATCCCTTCTCCAACATTCCTGACAAAGTAACCACGTAGCTTCTATTTGGACACGTGATTAGAGTTCAATTCAATTCAACAAACATTGATTGAGTGCCCACTATGTGTCAGGCACTAGGTTAAGTGTTGGGAATAAAAAAAAAGAGGCAAAAAACCCCCAATCTCACCCTCATGAAATTTACAATCTAGTGGAAGAAACAGTACGCAAACAAATATATACAAAACATGATACAGGGAAAAGAAAAAATAATTAAGGGTGGGCTTCCTGTAGGAGGGAGGGATTATAGGAAGATCATTTCCTCTTTAGGAAGGCAGGCCATTTCATGAGGACATTTATTAAGTGTAAGTGTCCACCCTGTTCCAGGCATTGTGCTGAGTGCATTACAAACATTATCTTGTTTGATTCTCATAACCTTGAGAGGTAGTTGCTGTTAGTTGTCTCTGTTTTTGCAGTTGAGGCAGCCAGGTTGCACAGATAATTATCCAAGGTCATATAGCTAATAAACATCTGAAACTGGATTTGAATTCAGGATTTTGAACTTTTAACTCTAAGTCTTATGTTCTATTTACTGGGCCTCCTAACTGTCCCTCACTTTTCATATAACTCTAATTGTCAAAAAATTATTCCTTGTACTAAAGCAAAATTTATCTGTTTATAACTTCCACTCATTGGTCTTTAGCTTGAATCCCTTCCCAAGCTATCCAAAACAAGCCACTTCCACATAATAGTCTTTCAGTTACTTAAAACAACTAAAATGCTCTTATCTTCACCACTCCATATTCCACCACTACAAATAAGCCTTTTTTTATCCTCAGTATAAATATTCCCAGGCCCTTCAATTAATTCTTGCATGGCATGGTCGCCAGTATTCTATCTCACTTGTTTTTTTCGGTATACTCATCAGTTGATGAGAGAAAATCTTCATTTATTAAACATCCACTATTTGCCAGACATTATGCTTAAGTGCCTTATAAATATCATCTTATTTGATGGTCATACCTACTTTGAAGTAGATGCCATTATTATCCCCATTTTTAATTGATCAAACTAAGAGGGCCAGAGGTCAAGTAACTTTGCCAGTCACACAGCAGTGTCTGAGGCTGGATTTGAATTCAGACCTTCCTGACTCCAGAGCTAGCACTCTACCCACTTTGCCAATTTACATCTTCAGTTAGTGAATGAAAATGATACTTCTTTTTTTATTATTAAAGCTTTTTATTTGCAAAACATATATATGGGTAATTTTTCAACATTGACCCTTGCAAAGCTTTCCATTACAAATTTTCCGCCCTAGTCCGCACCCCTCCCTTAGATGGCAGGAAGTCCACTACAGGTTAATTATGTTAAAATACTTGAGAAATCAAATATGTATATACATATTTTTACAGTTATCTTGCTGTGCAAGAAAAGTCGGATCTACAAGAAAAAAAAATCTAAGAAGGGAAACATAATGCAAGCAAACATTAGAGAGCATGAAAATGTTATATTGTGGTTCGCATTTCATATCCCTTTCTCTGGGTGTATATAGCTTTCTTCACTGAACAATTGGAGCTGGTTTGAAACATCTCATTGTGTCCATCAGAATTGATCATCATACAGTCTTGTTGTTGTCACATATAATGATCTCCTGGTTCTGCTTATTTCACTCAGAATCAGTTCATATTAGTCTCTCCAGGCCTCTCTGAAATCATCCTGCTGGTCATTTCTTACGGAACAATAATATTCCATGACATTCATATATCATAATTTATTCAGCCATTCTCCAATTGATGGGCATCCATTCAGTATGAAAATGGTACTTCTGATGAAGACAGACAGCTAACAACAGAAAGATTGCTGAATCTTGAATCAGAAAAACCTAGTAGAAATCTTGTTATATCACTCTCTGTATGATCTTGGGCAAACCATATAATTTTTTGAGCCTCAGCTCCTTACCTGTAAAAAATAAGGACATACTTTTAAATTTAGTCTGCATTGTTGCCATTTTTTATCTTTTTTTTTAAGTCTAGACAACAAAACAATAAATCAATTTCAGATTTGTAGCCTTTGTCAATTTCTGAGGTATAGATGCTCCCTTTGAAAATATAATAATGGAGGAATATCTACAAAAATATAGATTGCCCAGGTTAACAGAAGAGGAAATAAATTATTTAAATAGCCCCATATTAGAAAAAGAAATAGAACAAGCTATTAACCAACTCCCTAAGAAAAAATCTCCAGGGCCAGATGGATTTACATGTGAATTCTACCAAACATTCAAAGAACAATTAATTCCAATACTATACAAACTATTTGAGAAAATAGGGACAGAAGGTATACTACCAAATTCCTTCTATGATACCAATATAGTGCTGATAGCTAAACCAGGCAGTGTGAAAACAGAGAAAGAAAACTATAGACCAATTTCCCTAATGAATATTGATGCAAAAATCTTAAATAAGATATTAGCAATGAGATTACAGAAAGTCATCCCCAGGATAGTACACTATGACCAAGGAGGATTTATACCAGGAATGCAGGGCTGGTTCAATATTAGAAAAGCTATCAGCATAATCAATTATATTAATAACCAAACTAACAAAAACCATATGACTATCTCCATAGATGCAGAAAAAGCATTTGATAAAATCCAACACCCATTCCTATTAAAAAAACTAGAGAGTATAAGAATAAATGGGCTCTTCCTTAAAATGTTTAGTAGCATCTACTTAAAACCATCAGCAAGCATTGTATGTAATGGAGACAAACTAGAACCATTTCCAATAAGATCAGGAATGAAACAAGGCTGCCCACTGTCATCATTACTATTTAATATTGTATTAGAAATGTTAGCTTTGGCAATAAGAGAAGAAAAAGAGATAAAAGGAATTAGAGTAGGTAATGAAGAAATCAAATTATCACTCTTTGCAGATGACATGATGGTATATTTAGAGAACCCTAGAGACTCAACTAAAAAACTACTAGAAACAATTCACAACTTTGGCAAAGTTGCAGGATTCAAAATAAACCCACATAAATCATCAGCATTTTTATATATTACCAACAAAGTTCAGCAGCAAGAGATACAAAAAGAAATTCCATTCCAAATAACGGATGATAATATAAAATATTTGGGAATCTATTTGCCAAGGAAAAGTAAGAAACTACACGAACTAAACTACAAAACACTTTCCACACAAATAAAATCAGACCTAGTCAGTTGGAAAAACATTAAGTACTCATGGGTAGGCAGAGCAAATATAATAAAAATGACAATACTACCCACACTAATCTACTTATTTAGTGCCATACCAATCAAACTCCCAAGAAATTATTTTACAGATCTAGAAAAAATAGTAGCAAAGTTCATTTGGAAGAACAAAAGATCAAGAATTTCAAGGGGATTAATGAAAAAAAAGGCTGATGAAGGTGGCCTTGCTGTACCAGATCTAAAACTATATTATAAAGCAGCGGTCATCAAAACCATTTGGTACTGGCTGAGAAATAGAGCAGTCAATCAATGGCATAGGATAGGATATCAGGACAATCTAGGCAATAACTTTAGCAATTTAGTCTTTGATAAACTCAAAGACCCCAGCTTTTGGGATAAGTACTCACTATTCCACAAAAACTGCTGGGAAAATTGGAAACTAGTGTGGAAGAAATTAGGGCTTGACCCATACCTAACACCATATACCAAGATAAGATCTAAATGGGTTCATGATCTAGATATACAGAGTGATATTGTAAGCAAATTAGAGGAACGCAGTATAGTTTACCTCTCAGACCTGTGGAGATGGAATAAATTCATGTCCAAAGAAGATCTGGAACTCTTAATTGAACACCAGATAGATAATTTTGATTATATTAAGTAAAAAAAAAAAGTATTCTGTACAAATAAAACTAATGCAGACAAGATTATGAGGGAAGCATCAAATTGGGAAATCATATTTACATTTAATGGGTCTGATAAAGGCCTCATTTCTAAAATATATAGGGAATTGACTCATATATATAAGAATTCAAGCCACTCTTTAATATATAAGTGGTCAAGGGATATGAACAGACAATTTTCAGATGATGAAATTAAAACCATTTCTAGTTATATGAAAAGTTGCTCCAAATCACTATTGATCAGAGAAATGTAAATTAAGACAACCCTCAAGGCAACCTTTTTTTTTTTTTTACCACTACACATCTGTCAGATTGGCTAAAATGACAGGAAAAGATAACCATGAATGCTGGAGGGGTTGTGGGAAAGCTGGGACTCTAATACATTGTTGGTGCAACTGTGAATGGATCCAACCATTCTGGAGAGCAATTTGGAGCTATGCTCAAAAAGTTATTAAACTATGCATACCCTTTGACCCAACAGTGTTTCTATTGGGCTTATATCCCAAAGAGATCTTAGAGGAGGGAAAGGGACCCACATGTGCAAGAATGTTTGTGGCAGCCCTTTTTGTAGTGGCTAGAAACTGGAAGCTGAATGGATGCCCATCAGTTGGAGAGTGGCTGAATAAATTATGGTATATGAATGTTATGGAATATTATTTCTCTGTAAGAAACGGCCAGCAGGACGATTTCAGAGAGGCCTGGAGAAACTTGCATGAACTGATGCTGAGTGAAATGAGCAGAACCAGGAGATCATTATACACAGCAATAACAATATTATATGATGATCAACTCTGGTGGACATGGCTCTCTGCAACAAAGAATTGTCTCAAACCAGTTCCAATTGTTCAGTGAAGAAAGCCATATACATCCAGAGAGAGGGATATGAAATATGGACCACAACGTAACATTTTCATGCTCTTTATTGAGGTTTGCTTGCAGTGTGTTTCCTTTCTCTGATTTTTTTTTTCTTGTAGATAGGATTTTTCTTGCACAACAACTTGTCAAGTATTTTATCATTATTAACATGTAGTGGACTTCCTGCCATCTAGAGGAGGGGTGGGGACTGGGGGTAAAATTTGTAGTGGAAAGCTTTGTAAAGATCAATGCTGAGGAACTACCCATACATATGTTATGCAAATAAAAAGCTTTAATTTAAAAAAAAGAAAATATAATAATCAGTTTTCCAGAGCTGATATGAATTGACTCTACTAGAGTAAAAGTGCAGAGATAATTGAAGCCTGAGTAGCTTTGGTCTAGAGATGTGATGCAGAACATAAAAATATACAATAACTCACAGTCAGTGCTTAACACAGTGCCTGGCACATAGTAAGTGCTACATAAATGTTAGATATTATTTGCCAGCAATGAGTGCAGAATAGAAAGGATTAAAAGTTTACAAGAAATGCAAAGGTTTATATGAGGCCAGAGTGAGGAAAGATCTTTTCAGACAAGATCAGTGAGAGTTTCACTGAGGTGACAATTTATCAGAGATTTGAAGAATGAGTAGACTTAAAAGGCCAAGATGAGGAAAAGATTTTCAAGGTGTAGGGAATGATGTGAAAAAAAAACCCAGCAAAATACAGAGGAGGGAAAGCAAATAAAAGTTTGGCTAAAGAAGAGCATACATGGAAAAGAATAATGAGATAAATCTGGAAAGATAAGAAACTGCTAATTTGTGGAGGAACTTGAATATTAGCAAAATCATTTATAACTTATTTGCCATGAATTTAGAGAGAGATTAGTAGAGAGCTTTGAGTGGAAAAACGACATTTCTGATGTGTGCATGGAAAAGATTTATCTGACAGTGGACTGCAAGATGGATCATAGTGGAGCAAAGGCAAAGAAATAAATTAGGAGAGCATCACAATAGTTCAGACATATGGTAAGAAAGGCTCTACAGTGGTTGCAGCAGCAGGTATAGAAATGAGGTGGCAGGTCAGAGAGCTATCTTGAAGATAGGATGGACAAGATATGCTAACTGGTTAGATAGGGAAGGTAAAAAGAAAGGAAAGAAAAAAAAAACAAGACTTTGAGCATCAATAACTATGTAAATCATGATCCTACTGAAAACACTCATGAAATCAAAAATAAAAGTAAATTTTAGGGGGGAAAATTTCAGGGTTGTTTTATTTTGCTTAGGTTTTTTTTGGGGGGGTTCTTTTTTTTTTAGCTCTCACACTACAGGGTGAGAGATGAAGTAGGGAGAGTTGGGAAAATAGTAGCAAACAATAAGATCAAGAAAGGACTTCAGAAATCATTTGAGAGGCTGAAGGACTTGCCCAACATCTCATTGACAGTAATTAATGAGGCCAGAATTTGAATCAAGTTCCTCAGACTCCAAATTCAATGCTTTCTCTATTGTACTTTTTAACTTAGGCAGTGCATGATAAAAACATTTAATGTAGTTTACTCTCACTTTATGGCTCACTACTGTAGTACAAACTCCACAAATATGAAATCAAATGAGATAATATCTGTAATACAATATCTGTCTTGTAATAGGTGCTTAATAAATGCTTGTTGTCCTTACTTCTCTTCCCTTCCCCAAATAGCTCATCTTTATTCATTATAAAAAAGACTTGCATATGCTTTAAGCACACTCTCTAATCACACACAAATACAAGCATACCTTGGGGATATTGAGGGTTTAGTGCCAGACTACCACAATAAAGCTAATATTGCAATTAAAGAAAGTTACATGAATTTTTTGATTTCCTAGTGCACATAAAAGTTTTGTTTATACTATGCGGTAGTCTATTAAGTGCAATAGTATTATGTCTAAAAAAAAAACAATGTTTATACCTTAATTTTAAAATTCTTTTTCACTAAAAAAAATGTTAACCATCATCTGGGCCTTCAGTAAGTGATATTCTTTTTTTTGATTGGGAAGGATCTTGCCTTGATGTTAACAGCTGCTGACTGATTAGGCTAGTGGCTGCTGAATGTTGGGGTTACTGTGGCAATTTCTTAAAATAAGACAATAACGAAATTTGCTGCATCAATTGACTCTTCCTTTCACTTGAAGACTTAGAAGCCATTGTAGAGTTATTAATTAGCTTAATTTTATATTGTATCTTAAGGAATAGGGAGGCCCAAGGAAAGGGATAGAAATAGCCTATTGGTGGAACAGTCACACATAATTTATCAATTAAGTTGGCTGTCTGATATGGGTGTGTCTCATGATGCCCCCAAACAATTATAATAATAGCATCAAAGATCACTGATCACAGATCCCAATAACATCTAACATCTAATAATAATGAAAAAGTTTGAAATAGTGTGAGAATTACCAAAATGTAACACAGAGACATGATGTAAACACAGACTGTTGGAAAAAATAGCACAAATAGACTTGTTTGATGCAGGGTTGCCACAAACATTAAATTTATAAAAATTTAATATCTGCAAAGAGCAATAAAATAAAGCACAACAAAATAAGATGTGTCTATACATCCTCATCCTTTCCTTGGCTTGATCTCCTGTGTTTCAGTTTGCTTTTTCAACCAAGTCCAGCCTTCTTTGGAGTGATCTTGGGGTCAAATTCTTTTAAGAATACTATGTCTAGATAATTAGTAGATACTACTTATGTTTATAGTGACCTCAAGAATCAGGTTCACTCCAAACAGAAAATATTCCATTATTTTTGACTGATATTCTACTTGCTGAAGGTAGTTATACTAACCATATGAGAGAAATGCTAGCATAGTGTATGTAAAATACCATAGTTTCCTGGGGAGAAGATGGAGAAATATTGCTTAGATCCATATTTTTCTTATCTTGAATTAATGATCATTTCCTTTTCACTGGTTCCTTCCTATTCATCTGAAAGCATGGACAGCAGTAAAGTTCAGTGGAAAGTTCACTAGATTTGTAGTCCAAAGTCCTGAATTCAAATTCCAACTCTACTACTTACTAGGCCTCAACTGAGGAAATTCTAGATGACTTCTAAGACCCCTTCTAATTTTAAATCTAAGATCCTATAACGTTTAAAGATATATCTCCAGGAACTTTATTAATCCCATTTATCTAGAAAAGTGAAGGGAAGATGATTGCATCCACTTCATTCAACAAAGTTATGGCAAGACTTCCTATTACCTTTTGCCATGTTCCCAACACTTTTCTCACATTCTTCCAACCACTAGCCCATAATAGTTGTTCAAAATTCTTTTTTTTTTTAGCACATATAGGTCATCTGGTAATTTTGGGAGTGGAGGAAGAGAATTACTTTTGAGATAGCCAAAGGAAGTCTGTTCACTTTATTGGCTACCAAGACCTTTGTACAGAATTAACAGTATGTCACTAGGGAGTCCCTGCATCCAGCTTTGTGGTTATTTTATGACTGGTGAAGTCTATCTTCTGTTCTTCTTAACTGACATTAATCATTTTGACAATGGTAGATACTTCCTATAGGCCTGAGCAGTAGTGTGTTGAAGTAAGTTCTAATAGGCCTGAGAGTATACATTGTTAAATTTTCAATGTGGGTATTATACTTCAGAAATCAGCAATAACTATAAATCAGGATTTGATTTATCATTTTGTTAATTATCTAGAATTAAGAAAATGTTAATAATACAAATTGAACTTGAATGTATGTGTATATACATTTGGGGAGGGAGGTAAAGGGAGCCCAAGTTGTTAACACTTAAACAGCATTGCCCTATATTGCTACATAAATGTTGATTGTGCTCAATAAGAGTTCAGTAGAAAGCTCAGGGAATAAAGTCACTATCAGATGAGACACCTGATAACAGTAGGCTAAAAATAATGTTGATCATAATGATGGTGATTGGTATTTATATAGTAATTTAAAGTCTGCAAAGTGCTTTATATCCATCATCTCATTTGAGCCCACACAATATCTTTGGGCCGTACTCTCCCTAGTTTTCTTTACCACTAAACATAAACATTAGCTTAATATATAATATAGCCACTTACAATCTTACTGTAGTCTCCTCTTTCCAAATAAGTTCCCTCAAGCTTAATATAGTACAGATGGATAAATTCATAATTTTCCTGTGGTCATATATAATTGATAATGATAGTGATGCCAATATCATTATTTCAATTATTACCTCTAATAATAATAATGATTTATAGTAGGATTTTAAATTTTACAAAGTAGAGTAATTAATGAATCAATATCATGATGGAGGGATGTCTCCAGTAAAGCAACACAAATCTCACTCTTTGGCTCTGTACTATAATATTTTTATAATGACATTCAATGCTCAGTGAAGCAGTGAATGGAACAACAGCCCTGGACTCAGGAGGACCTGAGTTCAAATGCAGTCTCAGAAACTCTAAGCAAGTCACTTAACTCTGATTTCTTCCAAATTAAAAAAAAACCAACTTTTTTTTTTAAAGAAATTACTTAAATGAAAGCATAGATTCAATCATCAAGAATAAACAGACTGAGAAGGTCAGCTAACATATTGGAAGAAAAAGCAGAATCTAAATGGATCTTGATAAACTAGAATTACAAGCCTACTCTCATAAAATGAACTTGGGGGTGAGGAGTAGGGAAAATAGAGAGGGCAGAGTTTCAAGACATAGGATTTCACCAGTGTAAGTAATTCCCAATATGAAAACTCTCTCAACTGATGGAAATCAGCAATTCATCTGAAAATTACAGTTTTTGAATTATTTAAGGATATTGAAAAGTTATGACTTGCCAGTGGTCCACAGGTTGGTGTTTGAAACATGAAACTTGAATCCAAGTTATTCTGACTGCAAGCCTGTCTCTTTGTTCAGCATACCATGCAACATCTTAAAACTTAAGATATATAAGTACATACACATATACATATATGTATACATATGTATATTCTCACAAATGAGTCTTAGTCTGCATTAACACAAGCATAGTTTCTAGAATTAGGTGGATCATAGTCCCACTGGACTGGTCAGATCACATGTAGAGCGTTATGTTCATTCTGGGTACTAAATTTTAAGAAGGACATTGACAAGCCAGAACTGAACCTGAATAGAAACCCATGAGTTTCCAAAAGCCCTGAGAGATCCTGGAGTCTATCAGCCCAGCAATAAGCCATCTATGGTCTGGGGACCAGTTTTACTCAAATTAAATGGGCTTATTACCAGGATGGATTCAGCATGATGATTTTTCATTCATAGCAATTATTTTGGATTACATAATTGTTTTGGACCATGCCATCTGTGTCTATGAGCATAATATACACAAAAACAAAATCATGGATTTTTTTTTTTTACTTTCAAGAAGAATAGATGAGCTCAAGTGTTTCTAGAGGAATGAAACAAGGAAGATGAGGAAATTCAAAACTATAACTTGGAAAGATAAATTGAACTAACTAAGGATGTTTAGCACAGAGAAGAGATGACTTACAAGAAATATATCTTTACATATTTCCAGTATCATTATTATTGCAAAAGGATTAGACTTGCCATTGGTTGTAAGATTTGGGAACATTTTTTATTTGTTTTGTTTGGGGTTTTTTTGGGGGCAGAGGATTGCCCCAGAACAGAGAATTAGAAGCAGGAGGAAGTTTGTGAAAGCAGATTGATACTTGATAAAATGAAAAAAATTTTTAGCAATTAGAAATGTTCAAAAATGGAATTGGCTACTTCAGAATATGGTGAGTTCTTCATCAGTACAAACTTCCAAGAGGATGCTGGATTTCTCAGGGATAGTATAGAGCAGTGGTATCAAACTCAAATAGAAACAAATCCCCACAAACCACATATTGACTTATAATGCCACAAATTGACATTGCCTATGCTATATTGTATTTTTATTTATTTTGTTAAATATTTCCCAATTGCATTTTTTGTAGGCTACAAGTAGCCAGCTGGCAGGAAGTTTGTCATCTCTGTCTAGAGCAAATTTTTGCTCAGATATAACTGGATCCAGATAATTGAGGTTCAGTTCATCTTTAAGATTCTTTAATTTTATGATTATAAATAGACAAAAGAAGGTCAAAGGATGGATCAAAGAACTTGCTGCTCACAATGACTGAGAATACATATTGCATTTTTTAAACATAGCAGGCAGGACCAAGTCCCCTCATCCTTGTGCTTGGTACGTACCATGGTAGTAGGGTTCAATTTATTTTTGTATCCATTTAAAAAAGAGACAATTGGGCTAAGGATGGTAGTGGACAGAATCTATCATATCTGTTCCATTTGTCAAGGAAGGTTATAGTGTATATATTCTCAATCTGACAGGGAAGTCTGTGGAACATATCTTCAAGAATGTCCCTTGTACTCCTTTTTTCCCCTTACCCTTTTTGCCTTGCTTCTCATCTTAGATTCATGAATTTCCTCACAAAGTACATTCTTGATAATCTTCTATCATCTCTGGTTCTATGGATCAATACAGATCCTATGATTGGTCTATTTCAATCATGAATTCTATTTCACAAAATCTTACTGATACTTTCAAAGTCATATTTACTTCCTAAAACTTGGTCTACTTATTGTACACATATTTATATTTATGTATATATGTATAGATATATATGTATATATGTGTATATATGTATATTATATTATGTATATATGTGTGTGTTTGTGTGTGCATATATAGTTTGCATTTAATAGCAACTAACTGTAGAACAGCAACTGTCTATGGTTCTGATTCCTTTGGGGGTAAGGAAACTGCTGATTAAGTGCTGCAAATTCCATGAGTTCTCCAAATATAAATAGCCATGTCTTTCTTTATAGTCACTGTTCACAATTAATCACAATCACAGCTTTGACTTTTTAGAATGCCCTAAGATGTCTGTTGATAAAGACCAAGAAAGGAGCTCAAAGCCTCACTGTTTATTCTTTGATAACTCATCCAACCCAAATCAGAGGATTTACTTATATTGATTCAATGATGATGTTGCAACTGATTGACTTCTCAACAAAATTGAATTTCCACAGAACTCTTGATTTTCTACTTCATCAAATGACTGCATCTACTCATCCTTGTATTACAATCATCATATTCTGAGCCTTTCTGTCTTAGCAATACCAAGGGATTTTTCTAAGTCTTCATCCTTCCTAATCTTTCCACAATGTTTGTTACTGTTAATCATCTTCTCCTGCTGAATACTCTCTTGGTTGCATAATATTATTCTCTTTAGGTTCTCTACTTTCCTGTATGACTGCTTCTTCTCAGCCCCCTTTACTGAATTTTTATTGACATTCCATCCCCTTCCTGTGGACATAACCCCAAGACTCTGTCCTGGATTCTGTTCCTTTCACTTGGAAGCTCAGTGGTAGAATGGATAAAGTGGAAGTAGGAAGATGAGTTCAGAACTGACCTTAAAATACTTACTGGGCAGCTAGATGGTATGGTGGATAGAGTATCAGGCCTGGAATCTTCAAGTCTTATCTCCCTGAATTCAAATCTGGCCTCACACACTTAAATAGCCTCTGTCTAATCTCAGTTTCCTCACCTATAAAATGAGGATAATAATAACACCTGCCTCTCAGGGTTGTTATGTGGATCAGATGTAAGAATATCTGTAATATCTGTTGATCAGTGATAATAAAGTTTCAGAGACAATAATGAGGTACATACCAGACTACTTCTCAACTCCACCTCCAGTCATACAATTAGCATATCAGTGACATAAAGCACCTGGTCTCTCTAACTTTTTCCTATAAATTTATCTTCTTGCTCCTAGTTCTTTGCTAACTTCTTTTGGAACTTAGCCTGCTTTAATTGACATTATAATTATAATAAATTTTGCCCCTTGACTTAAAACAAAAGAATATCTGTAAAGTGCTTAGCATAGTGCCTGGTACACAGTAGATGACTTTATTCAGTCAATTAACAATCGTTATATTCATTTATTAAGTGCTTACTATGTGCTAGGCACAGTGTTTATGTCTAAATTTCTACAAAGAAAAGTAACAGTATCCTCAACTTTTATATGAGCACTCAAGGTAAACCCCACAGAAAATAAAAAGGTTTTCAAAGAATCACAGAAACTTATAAGATATCTTTCCTCTTTGTGGACCCTATGATATAACAATATAGGTCTGCTTATTCCACACAAATGACAATATTTCTCCATTCTAGACTGTCTTTCGACAGAGTAGATTTCCTCTCCTCTGCCCAGATGATTACCTAATTCACTAGTATGGGTGACTCTGGCCCAACTGCGATATGACACCAGTTTTTTAGGCAGTATGATTTATAACTGCATCAAGCAGAAGTGAGAAAATAGGTGGTTGGGTTTGGGAAATCTTGGCAGGCTCTTTCTTAGTTATATCCTAGACTCTAGGAAGACAACATATTCCATGATTTGACATATTAGGACCTCTCTACCTCCAAAAATGAATCAACAGATGGAAAAATATATTTCTCCTCTCAGTGTCAAGAATAGACTTCATGGTATTTGCAAATGTCTATGAATTTTCCCTACATTATAAGATGCTGAATCTTTAAAAGGTAAAGCTTTTTTCCTAGTAGAGAAGTGGAGACTACAAGGGGGGGATAATTGTATAGATCATCAGCTTTAATCACTGTGTCAGATGTTTTTGCCATAGGTGAGGTTTCAGTGTAGAATAGGAGAAATATAGGAAGAATTTTGAAATGCCTATTCTGTAGGAACACTATACTAAGTATTTTACAAACATCATTTCTTTTGATCCTCACAACTCTGGGAGATAGGTACTATTAATTATCCCCAATTTACAACTGAAGAAACTGAGGCAGATCACAGGTAAATGACTTGTGTAGGATCAAGCATATGATATGAAGTGTCTGAGTCTGAATTAGAATTTGAATTTGAGTCTTCCTTCATTGCCAGAATGAATTATTTTGATAAATATTTTTGTTTAACTTAATTTTTCTTGACATTTGTTGCTAAGGAGTCTTCAATGTAGAGGGGTGCTGAAATTATTATGAAAGACAAAAAGAATCAATAAAATGCATTCTTTTTTCAAGAAAAGGTTTTTCCTTTTGCTTTATACATTCTTTATTGATCCATTGATAAAGTTGCATTTTTTCCCTTTATCTTTCTTCAAAAGGATAGGGATCCCAGATTGGAGCTAGAGGTCACTAGTCCCCCCACTCCTTTTACACCATTCTTCGAGTTACCCTGGTTGCAATCTGCATTGTCCTTAACTCCTCACTCTCATTTATTCCAAGTAGACAATTAGATGGCAAATCTTGTCATTTCAATTTCCGAAACTTGTGTTGCATTTATATTTCTCTCTACTCACACAGCCTCCCCATATCCACTAATTTCAATACTTCTTACTTCTCACCTAGCTTCTGTGGACATTCTGTTAAACAAAGGTGAAGAAAAATCACAAAACCATTCTTATTAGATTCACTGCAAATTTACGCTATACACCCCCTTCTGGGCCCTCACAGCTGCTAAGTTTGATGAGTTTGTGATATCTGGGAAGTACTCTTTGCCAAATGTTTGACAATGGAGGCAAACAGATCTGTTCATGGGTGGCTCCTTACCTGGGTGTACCTCTCTTCCTGTGTGGTAGAGACATGATGGACTCAGTACTTCTTAGACTACATTGGCTCCTTCTTCCTCACTGTTCAACAGGCTCTTGGCAGATTCCACTATAGTGTTGGCCTGAGCAAAGACAAGAAAACATGTACACATTGCTACAGTAGTGTGGGAAGGTTGAGAACCAAATCTAACTAGGTTAATTCATGGCTGATAAGTGTGGGGCCATTTAATCCAAAACTCAGTCCATTAGGACAAGGATATTCTAGTTCCAAATTCTGATTTAGTTTCTTCTAGCAAATCCAATGGAAATGTCAATTCCATTGCCTGACCACTTTAATTCTAAAAAAAGAAAGCATTTTCTTGGGCTCCTAAAAATCCTTTGCAGATTTTCAAAAGAGGACAATTTTCTATTAAGTAAATATTCATATGCAGTTAGTTTGTTTAACTTGTAGAAATGCAACAAAAGCCACCTTGACCCAGGCTTTGTGGAGCCCTCAAGAGTCAAAGTTCGTAAATAACTAGCACTAAACCAGGAAACCTGGAGGTTCTCTACTCACCTGGTGTAACAATCTGGGAGATCACAGTACTTCTAGTGGGTATGGTCTCCCCCAGGTATAGAGTGAGTTGCTCTTGTAGTGACTCTGAGGTCTTTGGAGCCCTCTGCTGGGGATGAAGATAATTTATATTTTAGCAAACAGCTTCCCTTTTGTCTTTAAGCCATAGGCTTGGGGAATAGAGTTTATACACCTATCAGATATTTGTATTCTCTAATCCACTATTCAAGAGAGTAGAGCAACAACTGGCCTAAGGAAAAGCCAGGAATCTGGGGGAAAGGGAGCAGATTCCAAACTGGAAGTGTAAACCAGAAACCAGACTAGAAATTTTCAGGAACACAAAAATCCAAGTGATGGAGGCTGAACCAGTAAACTGGGGAAGAGTTAGTTGAGTGGAGGATGGAAAATATATTTGAAACCATATAGAAATAAAGAAGCATGTTACCCGAGGTGCAAGTTTCATGATTGCTTTTCTGCTGTATTTTGCCTTTCTGAGACTTTTGGAGATTTTTGCCTTTTAGGGATGTAGCATACATTTCCTGCTCCCACATTTCTCCATGGACGACCTATGGATATGCTTGGTGTGTATGCTGAATCAATCACATCAATGAAAATGTTGACCCCAAAAACCTTTTTGCCTCTAAGTCACCATCTTTTATTTGGATCCTTGGTATTTTGAAATATTTATATGGTTTGACCCTAATTTTCTATTGAGCATTCAGTACAGTATAAGATCTATTAGCATTATGTTCTATTACCAGAAATTCACATGAGCCAATTTTGCTGGGAGGGCTTTCTGTATCTTTTTTTCTACCTTTCCATACTATCCAGAATTTGGCTTCTAGGGTTTACCAAACCTGTACCACAGTGGGGGGAAAGTGCTTGCCTCCGTTTTCAGTTTATGGTCTGAAACCCTGGATTTAAATGTTGGTTCTGCCATTTTTACTCTATTTGTAGCTTTGGATAAAATACGCTAACCTCTTTTCATCTCAGTTTCCCCATCTGTAAAATTAGGGACTTCTCATGTTGCTCCTAACTCTAAATCTACAATCCTGTTCCTGTACAAACTATCACTAACATGGAATAGAAAACTAAAAGCTGTTCCACCTATGAGCAAGAATTCTTAGTACTTTAGTTTCTTTTTAAAAAAAAAACTTTTTTTTTATATTAACATGCTGAAGTCAAGAATAAGTATTCAAATATTGCCAGTGGAAAATGGCAGTGCAAACTGAGAAATAGCGGTTCAAGTGGTCTACTTGCAGGGCTTAAAATGTTTCCACTCATGACTCCTTTTGGCCCAAGAAACATTTGAGCAATCCTGGGTATTTAGGTATACAAAATAAGTATACAAATCAAACAGTTACAATAACAAATCACAATTTCATGATCCCCCTTGTTCAGTTATAAGATTTCACATGGGATCACAACCCACAGTTTAATAAGCTTTGCTAAGGCATTCTCCAGAGTAATTAATAGTACAGGAAAAAAAAAAACTCCTAATGTTTAGTTCAAAGTGCTTTCCACAAGTCTATGTTCTCTCTGAAAAATCTCAATGTACTTTATATTTCTCATGAAGGCCACATCTTTTGTATGTACATTGGAATTCTAAATCATGTCAGTCCTCTCACATGTAAAACATCTGATCTTCAGATCTGTCCCTCCAGCTGCTCTGAACTTTGCCTGGTAACTGTAACATTACATACAGCAGCTCTTTTTGGTACAATTCTGAATAATTCTCTCTCCTGGAAATTCCTCCATGGTCTAAATACCAACTTTAAAACTCTAATCCCCAGAGCACAGTTCAGAACAAGTATATTCATCTGTAAAAAAGCATGTTTGGTAATTATTGCAGATTTTGTTCTTCCAAATGCCTTGTTCAATTTGAGGAAATGGTGCCCTCAGCTAATCCCAGGCTGGGATAATATGATTATTCAGTCGCCAATGAAAGCAAGCATCTCACCTTGGTGAAGTAATTGAACACTAAATTGCTTTAAATGTTCTATGCAAAGTGGGGCATTTTGAACGTGTGGGGTCAGGTATGGTTCTAATAAAGGATGCTGGCTGCTTCCAAGAGGCTTGTTTACAAATTTGATATATGTTCTCATGTTCCGCAGCAAAACTTCTCAATCTTGGAAATGACACCAGTACATTCCTTATATCTCAAGTGACAGTGGCATTATAATATTTTTTCAAATATGAGTTGAGCCCCGTGTAAAGATTTCATGATTATGCCAAGATGCCTGCATGAGGAGCAAAGCTGCACAATTTTAAATATCTCTTTGATATTTAAAGCAGCTGTTATCCCTATCAATCAATCAGCACACATTTCAAAAGCATCTATTATGCTGCAGGGACTGTGGTAGGCACTGGGAATAGACAAAAAATTTAAAATCCCTCCCCTCAAAGGGATGACATTCTGTTTGGAAGACAGCATGACCAAATATAAGTAGTAAAAATCAATCTCCTCCAACCCTCACCCCATCCCTCTCTTACCAACTCTTTACACTTAATTTTACAAGTTGGGCCCCCATGGATACTGTATTTTCAGAGGTATAATTGTCTAGGCTCACTTTTCTAAAACTAAATCTCATAAGTCACAATTAGCCAGTAGAGACAACTTGTTCATAGCAAAGGCATTCACCAATGTGGCATAGTTAAAAAATAATTAAAAACATTCCCCCTTAAAAACCTGGGGCATAATTTCCCACAAATACACTAGCATTTAGGAGGAAAGTGGTTAGTAGTAGTGAGAAACAAATATAAGGAACATCAGTGACCAAGATAATACAACTGTGGTACCATAAGGCACTAGTGTTCTTTCTCACTGGTGCTTAAAGTTTCCTTATGTAAAAATATGCAAAAGAAAAAGAAAATTATTGCAAAGTAATCAAGGCTAGGTTAGGGGAAGCAATAGCAGCTGTTGGGACTCAGAAAAGGCTTCATGTAAAAGGTGAGGCTTAAACTGAGCTTTGAAGAAAACTACAGATTAAAAAAGATGGGAGATAAGAAGGATTACATTCCAAGCATGCCTGAGCAAAGGCATGGAAATGGGAAAGGGGGTATTGTGTTTGAAGAACAGCAAGAAGTCCAGATTGTCTGGCTCGTGGAGTGATGATTGGGAGTAATATATAACAAGACAGGTAGGGTAAGCTAAATAAATAGAGGGAGACAGATACTGGTCCTTTTTCCTGAAAACTTGCCTTCATTTCCAGACATCAGCATCCAATACAATGTCAGAAGGAAATAATACATGTATTTTTAAAAATAAATTTCATTCCAAAGATGTATTTTGTGTGCTTTAGTGTGAAGAAAAAGCATTGCCTTAAAAATTACTAGCAATATTGATCCATCCCATTAGTTCAGTCCTAAGGCTCCACAAAGAAAGAGAAGAAGAAAAATGCCTTCCCATTGTGTACCTAGAATGTGAAAAAGAGAGGCATAATCAAAAAAAAAAAGTCATGAAGGGGATAAATCCAAATATCATGTGGTTCCACAGCCAGATTTAGAAATAGGAACTTTAGAACAGAAGAGCCAGAAGAGATCAAATAGTCAAATCCTCTCAATTTTCAAATTGGGAAATTAAGGTTCAAAAATGATGCTATGGCTTGTTCAAGTTTACAGAAGTAGTTCATTTCAATGGTTACCAGTTGTTGAATTGTTCAGAGAAAGTTTAAAAAAAAGTGCCCAAGAAACTCTCCATCCTTCAACACATTACCCAAAGAAATGAAGTAATGTCAGTTAATATGTGTAGTTTTGATTCTAAGTATAACCTTTTAATTTCTTAGTGTATTAAGCTGTTAGTGAATCAGCATCTCCTATAAATTCTATAAAGGGAGGTGTAGTACTCTGCATGCCAATAAATGTTCTCAATTAAAAACTTATGGGAATAATACAGTGGTAAAATGGAAGGTAGTTAAAATAGTTAGGACTCCTTAGGGAAAGGAGAACATCTGCCTCTTTTCCTATATCAACTGTAGAAAAAATGAAAGATCCACTCAGTTTTGATTTTCTTTATTCTTATCCTTCTCCAAAAAGGAGTGGATTGTCTTTTTTTTATTAAAACTTTTTATTTGCAAAACATATGTATGGGTAATTCTTCAACATTAAACCTTACAAAGCTTTCTGTTACAAATTTTTCCCCCCTACTCCCCACCTCTCCCCTAGATGGCAGGATATCCACTACATATTAATTATGTTAAAATACTTGACAAATCGAATATATGTATACATATTTCCACACTTATCATTGTTGTGCAAGAAAAATCATATCTACAAGAAAGAAAAATCAGAGAAAGGAAACACAATGCAAGCAAACATCCAAAGAGAGCATGGAAATGTTATGTTGTGGTCCATATTTCGCATCCCTCTCTCTGGGTGTATATGGCTTTCTTTACTGCACAATTGTAATTGGTTTGAAGCATGTCATTGTTGAAGAGAGTAATGTCCATTAGAACTGATCCTCATATAGTATTGTTGTTGCCGTGAGTAATGATCTCTTGGTTCTGCTTGATTCACTGAGCATTAGTTAATGCAAGTCTCTCCAGGCCTCTCTGAAATCATCCTGCTGGTCGTTTCTTACAGAACAATAATATTCCATAACATTCATATACCATAATTTATTCAGCCATTCTCCAATTGATGGGCATTCAGCTTCCAGTTTCTAGCCACCACAAAAAGAGCTGCCACAAACATTCTTGCACATGTGGAGCCCTTTCCTTCCTGTTAAGATCTCTTTGGGATATAAGCCCAGTAGAAACACTGCTGGATCAAAGGGTATGCAGAGTTTGATAAATTTTTGAGCATAGCTCCAAATTGCTCTCCAGAATGGCTGGATCCGTTCACAGTTCCACCAACAATGCATCAGTGTCCCAGTCTTCCCACATCCCCTACAACATTCGTCATTATCTTTGTGGATTGTCTTTTAATGCCATTTATAACATGTACAGATAAAATCAAGGAATAAAGGCATATAATGCTAAAAGGATTCAAGGATCCTTTTGTTTTAAATCTGAAAGTTACAGGAAAAAGATGATATAAGCTTGACAGTGAGGTCTGATGACTAGATTTCTCAGTAGAATTCCAAGATTAGGGTAATACAAGTTGACAATCTCTTTTCAATCCTACAAAATGATAAATGCCCCCAAAAAAGAGAAAGGGGGGAGCAAGAGGAGGTAGAAAAAAAAGAAGGAAGAGGAAGAGAAATAAGAGGAGCAAAAAGAGAAGGAGGATTAAAAGGAAGAGGAGGATGGAAAGAAGGAGGAGGAGAAAGAGAAAAAAGAAAGAGGAGGAAGAGGAGGAGAGAAAACACACAGATGGCTGCTAGAGTGAAAAGGACCTGGATCTGGGTTCAAATTCCAATGTAAACATATGAGAGAAGCAAATTATAGTTATATGTGGAACCAAAATTCATATGTGTTTAAATTTCTGTGCTTCACTATCACCACCATCTTTTGTGATTCAACATCAGATTCTACTTTCAGGTGTGTGTCATGTTATTGAGTGATTTTATAAGATGTATTCCTGATCGTGGCAATTCCTAGGATCTTCTGAAGAATGTAATTTTGATGGGAAAGCAATGATTTTAAAGTCTGCTTTTATCATGACTAATGAATTAATAAAGCTTCACAGGGACTCAATTTGTTTACACAGTATTTGGGCATACTTAAAGGGTTGTGGTATTTGTTAGTGAGAGAAATGAGAATTCCTTCTGCCACCAGCACATTGGAGAAACCTCCAAGAAGTTGAGGCATGTAGAAGTTAATTGATTTGCTTAAGGTCACATAGTATCAGAGGCAGTACTTGAATCTAGATCTTTCTGATTAGACTCAGCACTCTCTTCACCACAAACACTGCCTCTATATTCTGTTATGTTTCTAATAAAAATTGTAAAAAAAAAAAAAAAAAGGTGCCAACCTATATTAGTAGAGGAAGTGTTCTCATCTGGAAATTCTTCATGTAAATGAAACCATAGGTCCAGTTCCTAACCCTATCCATACTAATAAAAAATATTTGTGTTTTTTTTTTATTAAAGCTTTTTATTTGTATAACATAGGTATGGGTAGTTCCCCAGCATTGATCTTTACAAAGCTTTCCATTACAAATTTTACCCCCAGTCTCCTCCCCTTCCCTAGATGGCAGGAAGTCCGCTACATGTTAATAATGTTGAAATACTTGAAAAGTTGTGCAAGAAAGATCCTATCTACGAGAAAAAAAAAAGAAAATCAGAGAAAGGAAACACAATGCAAGCAAACATCAATAAAGAGCATGAAAATGTTATGTTGTGGTCCATATTTCATATCCCTCTCTCTGGGTGTATATGGTTTTCTTCAGTGAACAATTGGAGCTGGTTTGAGACAATTCTTTGTTGCAGAGAGCCACGTCCATCAGAATTGATCATCATGTATTATTGTTGTTGCTGTGAATAATGATCTCCTGGTTCTGCTCGTTTCACTCAGCATCAGTTCATGCAAGTCTCTCCAGGCCTCTCTGAAATCGTCCTGCTGGCCGTTTCTTACAGAGAAATAATATTCCATAACATTCATATACCATAATTTATTCAGCCACTCTCCAATTGATGGGCATCCCTTCAGCTTCCAGTTTCTTGCCACTACAAAAAGGGCTGCCACAAACATTCTTGCACATGTGGGTCCCTTTCCCTCCTCTAAGATCTCTTTGGGATATAAGCCCAATAGAAACACTGCTGGGTCAAAGGGTATGCACAGTTTGATAACTTTTTGAGCATAGCTTCAAATGGCTCTCCGGAATGGTTGGATCCATTCACAGTTCCAACAATGTATTAGTGTCCCAGCTTTCCCACATCCCCTCCAACATTCATATTTTCCTGTCATTTTAGCCAATCTGACAGGTGTGTAGTGGTACCTCAGAGTTGTCTTAATTTGTATTTCTCTGATCAATAGTGATTTGGAGCAATTTTTCATATGACTAGAGATGGTTTTAATTTCATCATCTGAAAATTGTCTGTTCATATCCCTTGACCACTTATCTATTGAAGAGTGGCTTGAATTCTTATATATATGCGACAATTCTCTATATATTTTAGAAATGAGGCCTTTATCAGAACCATTAAATGTAAAGATAATTTCCCAATTTGATGCTTCCCTCATAATCTTGTCTGCATTAGTTTTATTTGTACAGAAACTTTTTAATTTAATATAGTCAAAATTATCTATCTGGTGTTCAATTAGGAGTTCCAGATCTTCTTTGGACATAAATTTATTCCATCTCCACAGGTCTGAGAGGTAAACTATACTACGTTCCTCTAATTTGCTTACAATATCACTCTTTATATCTAGATCATGAACCCATTTAAATCTTATCTTGGTATGTGGTGTTAGGTATGGGTCAAGCCCTAATTTCTTCCACACTAGTTTCCAATTTTCCCAGCAGTTTTTGCTGAATAGTGAGTACTTATCCCAAAAGCTGGGGTCTTTAGGTTTATTGAATATTAGATTATTAAGGTTATTGCCTAGATTGTCCTGATATCCTATCCTGTGCCACAGATCGACTGCTCTGTTTCTTAGTCAGTACCAAACAGTTTTGATGACCGCTGCTTTATAATATAGTTTTAGATCTGGTACAGCAAGGCCACCTTCATCTGCCTTTTTTTTCATTAATCCCCTTGAAATCCTTGACCTTTTGTTCTTCCAAATGAACTTTCCTACTAATTTTTCTAAATCTGTAAAATAATTTCTTGGGAGTTTGATTGGTATGGCACTAAATAAGTAGATTAGTTTGGGTAAAAATAATATTTGTTAAACAAACTAAAGTTAACCAATTACCAATCTCATCAATCATAGATACTTCTCTTGGCTTAGAAGGCAACCAAGCCTGAGTAAAAAGTTAATACCTATCACTAAGGGAAACACAAATATTTACCCAAAAAGCTTCCTCAATGGAAAGTTGCACAAATAAGTACCTTTGTCTTTATAGTCTCTATAACACAGCTATAAAATAGGTGCAAAGTACAACATAGATTTGAAAATATTCAGTTTCTTAATTCTACAGTTACTGTTCTTCCATTGAAGTACTTACTACCTATGCTTCTTTGTGCTCTTCACAGTTGTACAAATTCAAGAAGGATTTGTGATTTTGCTAACTTAAAGAATTGAGGGTGGGTGGGATATCCTTCACTACCAGAATATGATTCCTGTCATCCTTCTTAGGGATTTTAATGATTTGTTCAAATAAATATCAGAGGAAAGACTTCCTGGCTTCTCTGATGGGGACATGCCATACAGGGTGGCCTTGTGCCAGTGTCTCCTGTGTCATACAATCAATTTTAAAGTTCTTAAGAGAGACCTTGAGTGTCCTTGTATCACTTTTTCTGACCACCTTGTGAATACTTGTCCTATATGAGCTCTCCATAAAAATAGTCCTTTTGGCAAGTATACATTTCACATTCAAACAATATGGCCAGTAGTCTCTACAGTAGAGTAGAAATGCTTTAGTTTAAGAAAGGACCTCAATGTCTGGTATCTTACCTTGTCAAGTGAGCTTCAGAATCTTCCTAAGACAATTCAAATGGAAGTGATTCAGTTTCTTGGCAAAGTGCTTGGCAAGACTGCCAGATTTCACAGGCACACAAAATAAGTTCTAAATGAATGTTTAAAAACAAGTTTATAGACTTAGATAGCAGCTAGATGGCATAATTATAGTATAGAGTTCTTCTCTGTAATCAGGTAAACCTCAGTTTCAGTTTGGCCTCAACTGCTTACCATATGACCCTGGGCAAGTCACTTAACTCTGTTTGCCTCAGTTTCCTCATCTGTAAAATGAGCTGGAGAAGAAAATATCAAATCACTTCAGTATCTTTGCCAAGAAAACTCCAAATAGGGCCACAAAGAGTCAGATACAAGTAAAATAACTCAACAACAATACCAAACTCTAATTAAGAGCTCTTGATTTATAACCTTATGAGCCTATCACTTTGAACTCATCACCTAATTTCTCTGAACTTAAGTTGGTTCATCTCCAAAATGAAAGAGTAGAGTTAGATGTTCTCTGAGGTCCCTTCCAACTTGAAATCTACCATTAATCAATAAATGTTTGCTTCTGACAGTGTTCTTTTTGAACATTTCTAGTTATGGCCAACTATCTATCTTGGGAGTATATTGGCCCCTTCTAAAAATATTACTTTTTTTTAATGGGGCCATGGAGTGAGTTTAAGACACTTTTGTCTGCTTCAGAAGATGTGTCAATTAAACTGGCTGCCTTTTAGCTGATTATGTGCCTGGGAGGAAAGTGTCCTTAACCTGTTGTGGGGTCTTTTGCATTACAATTCATTAAAATTTTCCTTGGTCATTAGTTAAAAACACAGCATCATCATGAAACAGCACTCTTTTGTTAACAGAGCTCATAAAGATTTACAAATCATTTTACATGTCATTTCATTTCAACTTCAATCAAGCAGTCCTGTGATGTAGGCAGTTACTACCTCCATTCTTCAGATGAAGAAACTGAGGCTGAGAGGTTAAAGAGGTTAAAGCTAAGAAAATTTCTGAGACTCAGGTTTCTTAACTAGAAACCCAGTATTTTACCTACTATGCCACCTAGCTGCATACTACATAATTAGTAATTGCTATTGTTGGCTAAAATTAAAATAAAAAAGAAAAGCACAAAAATAATCATAACATATTTTCTAAGGATATACTTAAACAATATATCAAAAAGCAACCTAGGTTATCTTTCTCAGCCATTAAACCTTCATTTAAACATTAGACACATAGTTTCTCTCAATTTGAAAGCATAACAAACAAGATGAAACTATAAATAAATGAAGAGATTTTTAAAAAATTGAACATGATATAAAGTTCTCCAACAGATAACCCAACATAGTAAAGGTAAGATCTTGCTGTTAGGAAGAGATGAGTCCATGTCTTGTCTCAGATACATACTAGTTGTATGACAATGGGCAAATCCCTTTGTGTCTCAATGTTTCAGGCATTTTTTTTTACTATAAACTTTTAAAAAATTATTGACCTGTGTCAGTGGATGGACTCTCCACAATGGAAGTTTCTGTACCAAAGAAATCACAGCCTAGGAAGACACATACACACATGTATATATGTATGTACATATGTATACATGGAAAGAGAGAGAGAGAAAAACACACAGAGACAGAGTCCTCCAGATAGGCAATTAGGCAATGCTAAGCATATAGTGTAGTTATAAATTGTTTTCTTTTTGAATCTCTAGTACTATTAGTTCTACCTTATGCCTTCATGAAACCTTAAAAATAAAAACTTAAAAACTTGTGACTATCCCTAAAGATGGTGATATTTAATAAATTACTTGAAAGACAATGCCTACTACATATGGTAATTTCCCATTCACTGAATTTTTTTCTATAAGAAAGGTGTTATTAGCCCAATTTACTAGATAGCACTGTAATTCTAGTTCTCAAATTTTTTGGAAGATATGTTAGGCAGTTAGACTAAACCAGTAAACTTCAAAAGACTATTCAGAATTAGTTCTCATAAGTGTTAGCTGCCTTTTCAATCCATTCCTCACCCAGCCAACTAACTTTGAAGTTTACACAAGTCATAATAAAATGAATAAAAAGGAAAAAGAAATTAACTGACAAAAGCACTTTGTGTAATTCTGTTCAGTTATCCATCTAGCAACTTTACATGATTTTGTGCCTTGTACAAAAGCCTTTTATTAAGTTTCCAATTCTTGAGCTCACGATCATGATTCCAGACAAGTCTCAAAATTATAAACCAACATGCCATCTGTAGATACCACTCTAAATAATGAGGCATTGCATTGTGGAGAATCTGGCATTCATATGCACGAATGCAGAAAAAGTAGGGCTTTTGCATTCATATTTAATGTACAATGAAGTTGTTGGGTTTATTTTAGTTTTGGTTTTGGTACAGATTTTTGAGCATTTTCATTATGCATTTTGTTTAATATATTACAAAATCCTTATTCCAAGGCATTCACATCCAACTAAAAAATGGAATAAAAGTTAGTTGAAAAAATCCTTATCTTTATTAGCACATACCCCAAATGCAAACAAAATAGAGTTCATTTTGCAAACCCCCAAAGCCAAGGTCATCATTTTATAATCAATATTATTCCATTTAAGGATGATCAGCTCTTTAAAAAAAAACAAAAAAAAAAACCTGGAACCATTTCTTCCAAATCTGTGTTCACAACATAATAAAATAGTTATTTGCTAGATCAGAACTCCACTACACTCAGATTCCTCAGATTTATTCATTACAGAATAGCAATAAGTAAAGTTGCCTATACCTTATGAAGGTCTAATCACTCTTTGGAAGGTTTCATGAAGTTAAGCAATTTGAATGATTACCAACCAATGAAACCAAGAACAAGATTCAAAATATTTTAATTGCGATTACAAAATCTAATATACTGGAGATAGTTACAAGATTCAGGTTCAAATCCTCACTGTGCTCTGTAAGCAACATGGAATTATGAAATTTTAGGCAAGTTGTTTAACCTCTCTGGGCCTTAGTTTCCATATTTGTAAAATTAGGGATGACCTTTGAGATCTCTTTTTATTCTAAATCTTTGATGACAATTTATAATTCAGTGTTCAGAAGGATCCAACTCATAGTCCCTCTGCCAATCAAGCAACAAATATTTATTAAGTATCTCTAATGAAGCTGACACTAACTTCCCTGATTTCCTTCAAGTCCCAGTTAAAATCCCTTTTTTTACAATAAGGTTTCACAAACCCCCTAGTTTTAGTATCCTCTCTTTGTTGATAATTCAAATTTATCCTGCATATCTCTTCAATATATAGTTATTTGTATATGGTCTCCCCCATTAGACTATAAATTACTTGAGAGCATAATCTGTCTTTGACCTTTCTTTGTTGCTGGGGATACAAAAATAAATGTGAAATAATCTCTGCCTTGAAGCAGACAACACAGAGATGTCTAAATTTACTGCAAACTCCAATGACTAACCTCCTCACCTCACATTCTCAAGTTGAGTGCTTGAGGATCTAACTATTTACAGTCCAAAAACACACAAGTCCATACTCCTAAAACTAAGCTCAGGAGCTCCCTCTTTAATAGTTCCCCTTTGACAATAAGAGGAGACGTGTCCTGTTGGATGATGCATTCTCAATGCAGCCAGAGTTTCCACACTCCTAGTATCTGCAGAAAACACATCTGGGTGACTCAGGCACTATGGCCTTTTTACTTCTTCATTGCACCATGCTGAGTTACTCACCAGACCCTAACATTCAATAATATTTGAGTATTATTATTGAGTATATTTTGAGTATTTTGATTATAATATTAAGTATATTTTAAGTATTTTGAATATAATATTGAGTATTATAAACACTGTTATTATTCCATGACTCAGAACCTTACAATAACACCACAAGAATATTGATTTTAAAATATCAGCCTTTATTTCTGGAAGAAGTTTGGGACAATCAATTAAAAAAAAGATATTATTAAGCACTTTTAAAATTATAGTCATTTATAAACTTTGAGAATATAAAAAAAATTCTACTCTCAAGATGATTACATTTTTTTTTAATTTTTAAAATTTTATTTTATTTGCATAACATATGTGTGGGTAATTCTTCAACAATAACCCTTACATAGCTTTCCGTTACAAATTTCCCCCCCAACTCCCCACCCCTCCCCTAGATGGCAGGATATCCACTACATGTTAATTATGTTAAAATATTGGCAAATCGAATATATGTATACATATTTCCAAACTTATTGTTGTGCAAGAAAAATCTTATCTACACAAACGATATATCAGATAAAGGAAACACAATGTAAGCAAACATCAATCAAGGAGTATGAGAATGTTATGTTGTGGTCCACATTTCGCATCCCTCTTTCTGGGTGTATATGGCTTTCTTCAGTGAACAATTGGAGGTGGTTTGAAACATTTCATTGTTGAAGAGAGCCATGTGCATCAGAATTGATCGTCATATAGTACTGTTGTTGCCATGTATAATGATCTCCTGGTTCTGCTCATTTCACTCAGCATCAGTTCATGTAAGTCTCTCCAGGCCTCTCTGAAATCATCTTGCTGGTCATTTCTTACAGAACAATAATATTCCATAATATTCATATACCATAATTTATTCAGCCATTCTCCAATTGAAGGGCATCTATTCAATTTCCAGTTTCTAGCCACTACAAAAAGGGCTGCCACAAACATTCTTGCACATGTGGGGCCTTTTCCTTCCTTTATGATTTCTTTGGGATATAATCCCAATAGAAATGCTGCTGGGTCAAAGGGTATGCACAGTTTGATAACTTTTTGAGCATAGCTCCAAATTGTTCTCCAGAATGGCTGTATCCATTCACAACTCCACCAACAATGCATCAGTGTCCCAGCCCTCCCACAACCCCTCCAACATTCATCATTAACTTTTCCTGTCATTTTAGCCAATCTGACAGGTGTGAAGTGGTACCTCAGGGTTGTCTTAATTTGCATTTCTCTGATCAACAGTGATTTGGAGCACCTTTTCATATGACTAGAAATAGTTTTAATTTCATCCTCTGAAAATTGTCTGTTCATATCCTTTGACCATTTATTGATTGGAGAATGGCTTGAATTTTTATAAATATGAGACAATTCTCTATATATTTTAGAGATGAGACCTTTATCAGAACCCTTGAATGTAAAGATGATTTCCCAATTTATTACTTCCCTCCTAATCTTGTCTGCATTGATTTTGTTTGTTCAAAAACTTTTTAACTTAATATAGTCAAAGTTATCTATCTGGTTTTCAATTAAGAGTTCCAGTTCTTCTTTGGACATAAATTTATTCCATCTCCATAGGTCTGAGAGGTAAACTATATTACATTCCTCTAATTTACTTATAGTATCACTCTTTATATCCAGATCATGAACCCATTTAGATCTTATCTTGGTATGTGGTGTTAGATGTGGGTCAAGCCCTAATTTCTTCCACACTAGTTTCCAGTTTTCCCAGCAGTTTTTGTCAAATAGTGAATACTTATCCCAAAAGCTGGGGTCTTTGGGTTTATCAAAAACCAAATTGCTATAGTTATTGCCTATTTTGTCTTGTGATTCTATCCTATTCCACCGATCGACTACTCTATTTCTTAGCCAGTACCAAATGGTTTTGATGACCGCTGCTTTATAATATAGTTTTAGATCTGGTACAGCAAGTTCACCATCGTCAGCCTTTTTTTCATTAATCCCCTTGAAATTCTTGACC